>JAKUCV010004582.1:45711-65496 GCA_028386065.3 Turnera subulata
GGCAATTTGAAAGGAGAGTGGCTCCTGAGAGAGAAAAGAGTACGTACTCATTATACATGGGGGATCAGAAGTTTTTCCTTCGGCCATTGTCTCCACAAGAAGTCAATGAAGATCAATTGCATATTAGAGGAAGAGTGGCAGCATGGCGAGCTGAGCTGGCCGAAGCTCAAGCCAAGCTTGAGGAAGAGAGGAAGGTTGAGAACCTTGCAAAAGGAGAGTTAGAGAGGAAGGTTGAGAACCTTGCAAAAGGAGAGTTAGAGAGGAAGGCTGAGAGCCTTGCAAAAGGAGAGCTAGAAAGGGAGGTTGAGAGCCTTGCAAAAGGAGACGAGAGCTCAAAAGAAAGATTTGAGGAGAAAGAAAAGGAAGAGAATGCCGAGAGTGAGAGAAGAAAAGAGTTAAAAGAAGTCTCGAAAGAAATTGTGTTAAAGGGCTCAAATGAGAGAGAAGTGAGGGTTGAATATGAGTGGAAAAAGAGTTTGTTTGTACTTTTGTACAAGGAAGCTTGGTCTAAAGCTAACCTTAACCCTTGTCTTTCTAGATGTGGTGTGTTTCTTTTGCAGGTTTCTAGGGATGCTTGTCCTAAAGGATTGCCGGCCCAAGGGAAAGAAGGATCTATACATAGGGCACCGATTACAATCACAAAGAAGCATCAGGTTTTAAGTTCCTTTTCTATGATTACAATGCCTAAATTGGACATCGTGATGAGTAATTTAGATGCTTGTTTCATTGATTATCATCCATATAAATTACTTGTTATGCATGTTTTGAAGTTAATCTTTAAGGATGAACAAAAGAGTGCTAATTACTTGTTGCTTGATCCGGGAGGAGAAGCTAGGCGCGACAAGCTTGATCCTCTAGACATAACCTTTGATTCACAAGGTGAGTATAGTGTTCATGCCATATTCGATATTACTGAAATTCCTCCTATTGATTTCGTAGGCATCGATTCGAGGACGAATCGCTTTGAGGAGGGAGGGAATGATGCAAATTACCTAGACAAGCTTGGATATGGCAAGCTTATCTTCAGAGGCATCAAAGAGGAGCATCGATCTCACAAGAATTTCAAGAAGAGTTGGACATCAAAGCGAAGGACGCGAAGAACGCGTGCAGAAATTCCTGGACCGTGCAGTATCGGGAATAAATTCATATCTCGAGCTCTAAAACTCGAATTGCTGCGATCTTGTACTCTCTGGAAAGATAAGACGAAGCTCTACAACGTTTATGTTGAGCACAGAAGCTGAAGCGGCCTTTTTCCTTTACTAAAATGCGCTTGAAGTCGACAGACAGATTCTGTCCGGAAATTCGGTTTAGTTTTTTTATTATTTGGGCTAAAGTGATTTTAGTTGGATTTTATTATTTGTTGGGTTTGTAATTTCGTCTTGGACTATATTTGGGTTATTATTTATGGGCTTTAGTTCAGTTATTTGGTTTTTAATTGTAAGGTTTTTAATTAGTGTCTAAATTGTGTGGGCTCAATTAAAAACCTAGTCCAATTAGGGTTAGGGTTCCGGTCACTTTAGGGTTAGGAATAGGGTTTGACAGACTAGGCCCTATTAGGTGACGACCTAGTTAGTATAAATACTTTCTTTACTTTCAGAATTAGGGGATGACGAAATTTAATTAAAAAAACGGTTACTCTTTGAGAGTTTCTTTTCTGTTTGAGTGATTCAAACAAAATCCATGAGTGCTGATGCTCTTGGACAAACCATAGTGTGCTGATTCACTTGGTTTATTTTAAGGATTTAGATTACTTATCAGGTTTAATCAAATCTGTGGCGTGTTCTAATTCCTTGTTGTTGTTTCTGTTCTCTTGCTGATTAGGGTTCAGGGGTGACGACATTTTTGGTGATTCAATTGTTCTTATTCTTTTCATGCTGATTTGGGAGGAATAAGGGGAGGCGAATTGCTGAGTTTGATTGAGATTGAGGTCGGGACCACAATCTGATTCAGTAGGAATTCTGGTGCTGATTCCAGGGTCTCCTGCCGTATCAGTACCCATAGGACTAGAAGTCGGCACAAACACCCCTTTTTCCACCGCCTCTAGAGCCTATAAATACACACCCATACTCCCATAATTTTCCACACCGAAAAGATTCAAGGTCTAGACATCCTTACACCTAGTGCCGATTTCACTTCCCTAGCACCTCTTTTGATTTCTTTTTCGTCTCGTACCCTCTTTAGCCCTAGTTCAAGATGACTTTTCCCACAAACAATCCTTGCTGACCCAACTTCACCATCACCTACCATACCTCGCGCTTTATGGCTATGCCTAAGTTTACCGAGTACAATCCAGGATGGATTTCTGAGGAGAATCGCGTTAGGTTTGACAAGCTGATTAGGAGACCTCTAATTCCTACGAGGTACATTGATTTTGAGGTGGTTGAATCTTACAATCTTGAGGAGCCGATTGGCAAGTACCTTGCCAACATAGGACTAGTCGATTTTTGCAAGATTAAGAAGCCGTCATACGAGGAGCTAACTTATGAGTTTCTTGCTACTTTTGGGTATGACGTGGATCTCAAGGACATTCATGATCCTGGCTATGTCAAGTTTCAGCTTGCAAGGAAAGACTATGAGATGACCTTAATTGATTTCACCAAGATTTTTGGTTTTGATGCCGAAGGATGACGAGTTCCTAGCTGTGGCTTTAACGCAAGTGTCATGTGGAATACACTTTGCAGTACTTCATATGCGCGCTTCAAAGGCTTGGCTAATGACTTGTGCATTAAGGACAATGCACCGAGGTATTTACACAGAGTTTTGGCACATTCTTTCTTTGGAAGAACCAAAGATGCACACAAGGTGCAATGTGATGAGCTTTTTGTACTCTTTTGCTTGGTACACGGGTACAAACTCAATGGAGGACTTTGGTTGCTGCAGAATTTTGCTCATATTTGCAAAAGAGAAGGCGAGATAGAATGTGGAGGGCTGATCACTCATATCACGAAATTCTTAGGAATTAACCTAGATCCCTACACTTTAATCCCTTCTAACCCCGCACTTGAGACTGTGCATAAGCATGTTGCCGCAGGAATGGCCCTAGAAGTCCATGAACCCATTGATCCATATCCTTTTAGTGATGAAGAAGAGGTTGATGAGGAATTCTTTTGTATTAGCACACAACCGATCCACCGTAAGCCACCATCGTCTATATCATCCGTGGAGTCCGATTCCTCCAACATCTTCGACTTTCTCATGGGATGGGAAGCTCAAGTCGATGGAATTGTTGTTAAGTTAGGGAGAGTCATGTGCAGTAAATTGGATGAACAAGAGATGACCATTGCGCAACTTTGGAAGAAGCTAGAGAACATAGAGAACAAACTTGCCGAGTAGTTTCATCCATCATCATTCTATGTGTTGTGTTTTTATTGCTTTATGTCTTTACTTTTATAGGATGCAGTCAATGCTAGTCATCCTCGTGGCAATTTAAATTTCATGTCAAATGTGTTTAATTTCGGTGTCATGAACACCTAGTGGCAATGCAATTTCGATTTCTATATCTCTCTTCTGGTTGATTCTTACTTTCTCTCTTACTTAGATTATCTTTTGTTATGTGCTATTCATTTTTCGATCTAAGTTTGAGGAGAGTGCCTCTCCTATGTGCCTATCTTTTTACCCTTTGTTTCTTTTCTTTCTTGGCCAATGAGAACATTGTCCGATTTAAGTTTGAGGAGGGGGAATAAATTTCTTTGCAATTTGTTTGTTTTTGTTTGTTTAACGTCAATGAAGAGCATGTTTTTGACTTTAATATATTGAGTATGCATATTTTTTATTCTAGATTACTTAGTAAAAAGCCATTACCTTTTTTAAAAAAAAAATTCTTTTCAACTTTTCAAATTGTTTTCAAAATTGTTTTTCAATTTTCTTTTTCAATTTCATTTTCCATAAAAATAGTTTTTGAAAAAGAACTCGATAAAAAATAAAAAAATTCGAAAAAAAAATTTCTTTGTTTTTCAAATCGTTTTGAAACCCACCATTCTATGATCAAAATGTTTTTGTTGATGGATAACCAAGAGAGTTACTTTGCGTTTTTGAATTCTTTTTCTTTAAGATGTAAGAAGTTTGATTTTTGATTGATCTTGTGTTCATGACTAGTTGTGATGAATTCATGCAAGTTCTAGCATTCTTTGCTTAGCATTTTTACGACACCCTATGCATTATTTTTCAAATTTTGACGTCAACATATATGTCCTAGAACAAATTTTCAGAACTTTTCAAAGCGAATTTTTCTCATAGATGCTCAATGAAAGAGATGATTTAGGCATTCTTTGTTCGAACCAACAAGCCAATAAAAAGCCTACCCTTTATCATTATCCCTTGTTTAACCCGTTTGAGCCTAAATCATGGTAGCTATTTTTTCTTTCTTTACCCACATTTACCCACTTTTAACCCTTTGAATCCTTATAGCTACCATTCTTTTCTTTCATTATCCATACCCTATTTTTCAAAGTTCCTTAAGAGATTTTTGTTCTATGTTTTTATGAAGATTTTTTCTATGATAAGTGCAATTGTACCGTATCTTTTCACATCCAAGAAGAACTATGCATTGAAGATGTTTGCACTTTCAATTGTTTCAAGTATGTTATGGAATGTCAAGCGCAAAAAAAAAAAAATCGACAAAGTCCATTAAAAAAAAGTAAAGAAAAAAAAATCAGAAAAATCCAAAAAGAGATGGAAATTGCGCAATCAATGGTTCCTGAAACAAGTTGAATTTTTTTTAAATGATCACATGATGGATGTTATTTCAAGACTTGCACTTTGAGAATTCTTTTCAATTTCTTGATAATACATATTGCAATCTTTTCTTAAGTGAATTTTTCAACTTTGATATCCCTATACACCTTTTCTTTGATCAACCTTTACCCAAGACCCCATTACAACCCTTAGTAAAGTCCTATTGATCTTGTTGAGAGTGTTTATTCATAATAGTGGAGTTAAGTTCTGGAATTTGCCTACGGGACTAGTTTTTCAAATTTTCATGACGTCAATTCATTCTTGCATACATATAGGAAATCGATTTTTGCTAAGTGATTTGTGTGAAAGCATGTGTAAGTCTGATTATGGCATGGATGCTTTTTCATGTGATTTTCTTTCTTTCTTGGCATTTGATCTTATATGTTCGTAAGCTCTTGGTGATTATCTAGGAAGTCTTGATATGAATTCTTTTTGATTGTGTGATTTGGTGGAGATTTTCAAAACCCTCATTTGGTTTGTTTCGTTTTATTTGCTTGAGGACAAGCAAAGTTTAAGTTTGAGGAGATTTGATAACATCTAAATGTTAGTATTTTTATGATGCAAAACTTACCGAAAATGATACATAAGAACAGCTAATACACATATTAGAAATATAATAACACACAAAAGTACGTAACACAGTTAATCATGAAGTTAAAACGACTAATTTACAATAATAGTCCTTAAATAGCAAAAATAACTTCTTACCTTCGAAAAATCGGTTCAAACCTTGGTCCGGATTAAATCCTTTGAAAGACGTGTGAGCACAGCCAACTATTATGATGATTTCGGGAGTTCTAGGCATCGAAATTAAGTGAGACCAATTGGAGAAAAAAGTCTAATTGAAGAGTTTTTTTTATGGAAAGAAAGCTGAGAGAATTATCTAGAACTTCGTAGCAGAGCCCAATGCCCAGTTCGGACGTCTTCTAGGAGTTCAGTGGCGTGCAAGTTTCGGATCAGAAAACAGGCAAAAGTCCAACTTGGAGTGCAAGTCAAGAATTCTATTTCCATTCAAAGAAGGAGAGCCCCACCGACTTCCAACAGCAAAAGACAGTATAAAAGGACCCCCTAGGTCGACATATTCAGGATTCAAAAATTAGAGGGCGAAGCTCTGCTGAATTGGTTAGTTATTAGGTCACACACACTAGTAGGGTTAGGGTTTTCACTCTTTTGGATCCTCTAGGTGGTGCCGAATTTCTCATTCAATTTCAAAGGTTATTCCCCACAACAATTCAACATTTTTCCAACAAGATTTGAAGGTTCAAAGTGACAGAATCACCAGTCCAATTGCAGCAGAAGTCGTCACCAGAGGAGCACAAGTCGACGCCATCATCACCAACACAATCGGCTACCCTACTTCACTACTCTCTCTTTTATTCGATTCTCTTTCTGTTTAATTGTTTACTCGATGAATTCTTGTGAGATTTTGATGATTTGCTATTTTATTATGATTAACTAATTCTCTAATCTAGGATTAGGGATGTAGCCAATTACTTCTATGGTTTATTATATAGAAATTGATGTTTATTCAATTGATTGTGTTGATTGTTCAATCTATGTGTGCCGAATTTATTATCTACTTTGGATTGATTCTTATTAATTGCAACATGCGAGAGCTGCATGATTTATATGATGATAACTAGAAGAACATAGATTGATTGATGCTAAAATATGCGAGAGCTGATAGTTTCTTAGGGTTTGATTGATTGTTTTGTGCTTAATGAGTTTAGTATTGATGCTAGGCTATGCGAGAGCTAGGTAGTAATCTTTGTTGAGTATTTGATTCAACATGCGAGAGCTAAGGATTAAGACATTAGAAACAATTTCCCACAATCACACATCAATAGGTGAAATCGACATCCAGGCATAATAAACCTAGATACTAGTTGTGTGAACCCCGATTTCCTAGATTGCTTTAGATATTGATAGAACTTCACTTTAGATTAAGTCTGCAATTTTAATTTTTTTTATTTGTTAGTTTCGACATCACCCTACACCATCTTTTGTTTGATTGGCCTAGATAATCGTACGTTGCGACATTAGGTAGTTCTTATTTCCCTTGTTCCGTTGATAGACCTTGATTAGACTACTACACTACATAGTACACTGTGCGCTTGCAGTTAACAATCGCTGCGCTTACTCGTGAGTTATTTGTGTGTCGTGTTGTGAATTGATCAAGAATTATAGATTTGAAAAAGTCACGCCACACATCAAGTATCAACAACACAAGGAATAGAGAAACTTCCTAGGCCTTTCCTCTATGCTGGAAACTTTTGCACGATAAGTGCACTGCACTTTTCGATCATAGGTACTGTCTTCGTATCCTCTACGGCTCCCCTCTTTGACACCAGGTCTTTTAGGAACTTGGCATAGCTCGGCATCTCACTAATCAGCTCTATAAAAGGTAGTGTGATGCACACCTTCTACAGCATCTCCACAAACTTCCAGAACTTAGCATCAAGCTTTGTCTTCTTATATACTTTGGGTTGTGGAAGAGAAGGCATATAGGGTTGCATTTCTGTCTTTTCTTCCACCTTTTCCTTCCCTTTAGAAGCCTATGGTTGAGGTTGAGCAGCTACCGAACTTGCTCCTTCATCCTTTTCCACTGTATTTTGGCGGACAGTGTCACTCCGTCGAACCGGTTGTAGTTCCTTCCCACAGCACAAAGAAACAACCTTACACTGTTCCTTGGGATTTTCTTCCAGCTGACCAGGTAGCTTCCCTTGAGTGTTCCTTAGTTGTTGAGCATGTTGGGCTATCTAGTTGTCAAGGATTTTTGAGTGGGCCTTGATTTGTTGCACATCTTCCACCAACTTGATTTGAGAATCCATGATAGCCTTGAGCACGCTCATCACATCTTGAGGAGGTTTTTGCTGTTGATTCCTTTGCTAGCCTTACTGCCCTGATTATATGATCGAGGTTGCTGATAATATTGATTGCCCCCTTGTTGGTATGGAACCGATTACCGATTTATATAGTTTGCCTCTTCGGTCATCAATTGCGGGCAATCTTGGAATGTATGAGCACCATTGCAAGCTTCGCATCTCATGACAATTTTCGAAACAGATTTAACCATCATCTTTTCGAATTTGCTACCCATCTCCTTAATTTTGTACTGCACAGCCGCCAAGGAAGCTTCAAGTTTCTGAACAGAGTCAACCTGTAAGACACCAGGTGGGTTTCTATTATTGGTTTCATCGGCTAAATTCTCTATCAATTGGCAAGCTTCGGGATGGAGCTTGGTCAATAAGTTCCCCCTTGTAATAGAATTCAAAGTAGATTGACGTACAGGTGTTGCCATGTCATAAAAAGTTTGCAAAAGTACCAATGGTTGGATTATATGATTGGGGCATTTTGCAATCAGCTCCTGATACCTATCCCAAGCTTCCATGAGGAATTTCATGCCGCAATTGAGTTTGCTTGACAGTTGGGAAATACTTTTTCAAGAAAGCAACCATCAATTTGAACCAAGAGTGGATGCTTATGGCAGGGAGGCTAGACAACCACTTCTGAGCCTCGTCCCTCAATGAGTAAGGAAATAGGCGAAGTCGCTTGGCATCGTCACTATAATCCTGGATCTTGACAGTGTCACAATATTGGAGGAAATTATGCAAGTGCTGGTGTGGGTCTTCCTATGGTGAGCCACGAAAAGTTTAATTTTCCACAAGCTGAATAAGGCCCGGTTTCAGCTCGTGTTGAGTTGCTGTGATCTCCGGATGGACAATGGGATAATTCCGACTCTCGATCCCTCGTGCCAGCAGCTCATTCATGGGCACAGTGTTCAGCTCATCATCGTTAGCTGCCATTGGAACGGGAACAAGTGCCAGTACTTCTTTTTCCTTTTCTACTTGTGTTGTCGAAAAACTTTCTGACGGTGCAACACTGTGTGCAGCCTTTTCCAGCCCTTGCGATTGAGACCATAGGAGCTATTTAGGGTAAAAAATAGAGATGAGATCAGGGTCCTGGCTGCGGGTTCCTGAGCTCATATAATGTTGAAACCTGAAATTCAAATAAAGAAATTGTAAAACACAAATAAAAGCCTAAAGAAATAAATCAGTAATTAATTATTTGATGCTAGTCCCCGGCAACGGCGCCAAAAACTTGATGTGCAAAATCTGCAAGCGCACAGAACGCAGTAGCACACAAGGTCATATCCTCAGGGACTAGGGAAAATAATTAATCAATAGACTCACTCCGTTAGGCCAAGACCAGTAAAAGAAAGAGTTATCAATTTGGGTAACAACCTATGGTGAAATTATCAACTTTTGAAGGTATAGTTTCTTTTCAGAGGTCAGTTTTACCACTTTCGCAGAACAAACCTATTCCTAGTAGCAATGATGTTTTGTGTTGTTACTTATTCCACAATAATCTTAATGCCTTTCAGTACCTAGACTAAGGTTTGTTTATGATTTTCCAGAATTAAGCTTCTCCTGTCGGTACTTAGTTTAATTCCTAAGACAAGTATTAAAGGTGATCAAGCTTCACACTTGAATTAAGCACGCACAAACAAATCAAGAACACAAATAAGAAAATTTTTCGAGGAGTAATTAAACCATAAAAAGAGTTGAGTAGCTAAATCCCTCTTGATCTAGAAAAGAGGATTAGTTCATAATAAAATAGCAAACAAGCATGGAGGATTTTTTCATGTTACAAACCGAAACTAGGAAGACAAAAAGATAACACACGAGGGCTTCTTCTCCATCTACTATTGTCGACAATAAAAGCCTGAGAAAAGAGAGTTCTTTTGCTGCTGCCAATTCTTCTCTTTATTGTAGTGAAACCCTAGACTTAAATTCCTAAAATCTAGCTATGACAACTAAAAACTAGGAAATAGTATCCTCTAGAAATTCTCCTTCTTTTTGGCACAGCAAAAGTGTCTTTTATTTCCTTAGGAGTAGCAGCAAGTCCGTGCCACTTTATTAATTGGCCAACAAGTAATCCTTCTGTCGCATTGATTATAAGGCTCCAGGTTCTGGTCCGCGGATTTCAACGGTGTGACGTTGTTGAAGACTCATCGTCAAGAAATCTTCATGAATTGGCTCCAAACTTTCCAAAATTCTTCAAAGGGCTTCAATTCTTCGAAAATCAAACCATTTTGCAACAAAAGGTACCTGAAAGCATAAATTAATAAGTGGAAGTGAAATTAGTGGAAAACAAGCTAAAACTATAAATAACATGCATAATCTTAAATAAATGCTTGGCCAAAGGAGTATTTTATGATCTAAATTAGTATATGATATGCACACATATCACCCCAGCACGAATCACTTCATACTTACCATTCTTCCCATTCTTAATGCTCATATTGGACAAGGTTCTGCGATCAATTGGCCCAATCTGCTGAGGAGTAGCACATTTTGGTGATTTCACACCAAATATCTTTGTAATTAGTGTAACTAAACGGCCATGACTTCTGAGTTCATAAAGAGCCAAGTGGTGAAGCATCTCATATTTCCAACAAACTAGACTCTTCTCTATGAGGCAAGCAACTAGTCATAATTCAGCATTGGAAATCTCACTGAAGTGCCATGGGCATGGCAGAATCACTCGTGTGAGCATATACATCACTGCTCTAGCAAGAGTGGTAGTCTGCTGATATGTGCCTTTCTTGGAAGAACCATACACCAATCTTGTTTGCTCGCTGTAAGAAGGAGCTCCTTTGATGTTCACTTTAACCCCGAACTTGGTGTTATGGTGCTTGATAGTGCCTTTCTTGAGCTTGTGCACTTCTCGAATGATGTCTTCTGTCACCTTGACCTTCTTGCCCCAAACATTGCTCACCAAATACTTGACCTCATCATTCTTATCTTTCTTGATGTGTAGATTCTCATAGAATTCACTCACAATTCCTTCATCTGTTTAGGTTTTCAAAGTGGCCAAATAGTCAAGCTTGGAATGCTTCAAGATGGGAGTGATTCCAAGATCTTCAAATTCTTTCAAGACCACATTATAGTCCTTGGTGAGTGTCTTGAATTTCTTCGTCCCATCCTCCTATTTGACCAATTCATGGGATTTGGCCTTAGCACCTGTCTTTTCTTTGTTCATAGGGGGCTGTGGAACTTCTTCTTCATCCTCTTCTTGTTCCTCTTCGGATTCACGATTCTCCCCATCATCTTCCTCGGCATCTTCTTCTTCCTCTTGTCCTTCATCTTCAGCCTCATCTTCATCATGTTCCTCCTCAACTTCCTCATCATTTTTTTTGTCTTTTTCCTCTCTCTTCCTCTCCATTCTTTTCTTCTTCTTCTCTATCGTCTTCTTTCTCTTCTTCATCATCGTGCTCCTCAGAATCACCATTTTCATCTTCATTTTGCTTTTTCTTACTCGTCATTAGAGTAGAATTTGGAGATGAAGTCATCTGCAAGATTCTCTTCAAGATCTGGTTTTTAAGCAACCAGAACATCTTCAGCAGACTTGTAGCTTGAACTCTTCTCAGACTCACTTCCTTTTACTCTTTTTCTCTACTTGGAAGTTTTTGTTTCAGCTTTTTCCTCATTAGGGTCAGAGTCAATCAGGTGGACTCTGGTGTCTTGCCTCACCTTCTTTCTTGTCTGCCTGACTATTCCTTTGTCGAGGAGACGAGCACTTGGCTTCCTCACAGCTGGAGTTTTGGTTTTTCCATAAACCACATCAGTTCGCTTATGCTTCTTTGGCACATCAGTCTTACGACTAGACATACACTTTTAAAAATGCTTCTCCAGCTCATTCTTATTATCAGATGCTGACTCCCCATGAGCCTTTTTTTTCTACACTCTTCTCCACTTCATCTGGTTTCTTCCCATACCATTTCTCAAAGGGTGTCTTTTCAATTATAGGACGCATAGAGACTCTATTTAGAATGTAGCACGCTGTGTTCACATCCTTTAAATAGAGACATACTGGAGTACCTTAGGGAAGGGGCATTCCCTGAGGGAACAACGGCTGAATAAAAAAAGACTCTGAGGAGATTAGCCGGGGGGTATGTCATATGCGCTGTGAAACTCTACAAAAGAAATGCCACAGGGGTTCACCTGTTATGCGTGAATACAAAGGAGGCAGAATAGATCTTGAAGAAAGTCCATGAAGGAGACGAGGACCCACACATGGGAGGAGACATGTTGGCTCAAAAAATATTGCGATTGGGATATTTTTGGTCAACAATGGAGGCCAACTGTGCAAAATTTGTGAAATATTGCCACACATGCCAAGTCCATGGGAAGTTACAACAGAAACCACCACTACCATTGAAGCCCATGTTCTCACCTTGGTCGTTCTCAACATGGGATATTGATGTTATCGAAAGAATAACCCTGAAAGCTACGAATGGACACGAGTACATATTGGTGGCCATTGATTACTTTACCAAGTGGGTAGAAGCTGAGTTGTAGGCCATACTCACGTCTAAGAAGGTGGCTGAGTTTATCCGCAATAACATTATTTATTGTTATGGCATCCCACATGAGTTAATATCGGATAATGGTTCACATTTCAAAGCTGATGTTGAGAGGTTATGTCAGAAATTTGGAATCAAGCATCACAAGTCTTCACCCTATCGGGCACAAGCCAATGGTGCAGTTGAAGTGGCCAACAAGAATATGATGGCTATCCTGGGAAAGATGATATCTACACACAGAGAATGGGCAGAAAAATTGCCATTGGCTCTATAGGGATACCGGACCTCCATTAGATCTTCCACAGGTGCAACTCCATATTCCTTGGTATATGGCATGAAAGCCGTACTGGCCGTAGAGCTCGAAGTGCAATCATTGAGTGTAGCCCGGGAAAGCAAGCTCCCTGAAATAGAAAGGGTGCAAGAAAGGCTTGATCAATTGGCATTACTAGACGAGAAGAGGCTATCAGACTTATATCATATGTAGGGGTATCAAAAAAGGATAGCTCGAGCTTTCAACAAAAGAGTTAAGGAGAGAGGAACGAGAGAGGGGCATCTGGCGCTGAAAGAAGTGAGGCAACCAGTGCATGACCCTAGGGAAAAATTTAAGGCCAAATGGATTGGGCCTTATAACATCAAGGAAATCCTACCAAAGGGGGCAATGAGGGTCAGTCAATCTAGATCAATTAAAGAAGTATTATGTGTAATCTGAGTCGATGTAAAAAGAACTACGTAGACCTGATTTCATGCGCTCGGAAAAAAAAAGGAAAGAAAAATCTATGAATGAGCCTTGGATATGTAGGAAGCCCTTCTCGGGTTCCATCACCTTATTAATAAAAGATCAAAGGTTGACAAGAAAGGAAATGGGAGTTCATTCACTCGTTTATTTCGCATGCATTATACATGTCATAAATACTTATCAAAGCAAAACATCTAGGTACGCTTAAGCATCTTCCTCTTAATCACTAGGGGATTCAGGTTCTTGACGAATATTTGATCCCAAGAGTCTGTCTCTGTAACCAGAGAGGATTCGTTCAATGTCACCCACACTCCTCTTCAGCCATCTTTGGTAATTCATGGAAGAATGGGGATTGGAAATGTTACAAGTCTTCATCTTTGTAGGAAAACTCTAGTACCCCTGCAAGAGCCTTATAGTGCAGCCATCCATTAACCTAACAAATGGCGGACGAGGAGGAGGAGGAATCATCTAGTCATGATCACACTTCCTGGTTGCCCGGGATGGATAAAAAAAAGTGGTCCAAAGAACCCCTGGAAGCACTACAACCCTTTGACCAACTGTATGGACAATCACCTCCCGCATGTCGAACCAAAGGCAGTGCCACATGACATGATGTTCCTCCGAGTGCTTCATAACAACCATCCACTTTTTGATAAAAGAAGGAATAAAGAGGGAGATCCGTACCTAATGTTCCACCGAAGTGTATAAACCAGACCTGGGAGGTTGGATCAATTTAAGGTGACCATACAGCCACATCTGTAAGGAAACAAATTCATGAGTTTAGAAGGAGAAGAAAATGAATTCCAAGGATGAACGAAAGCTAGAAATGATACCTGGAGAAGTAATGGGGAAAACGTCAAGGGTCTATCAGGATAAGCCGTCACAGTGTTCAAACAAGCGAGAGTTTCACCTAGAACAGTATGTAAACAGATGGGCCACTAGTGCACCCACACTCAGAGAACATGCACCAGGGCGACCACTCAACAAAAATTCACTCACCATCACCATAGCTAAGGCATGGTCATGCCCTCTCTTCCATGAGGCATCACATTCCAGATAACCACGTGGCACAATGTCGACAGAATATTGATCACCACTGGTGGCAAATTCATGTGTTCATCTTTACCTAGCAAGTACCTCATATGCTCATCAGTAATAGATAAGAAAGTACTGACCTTAGATTTAGCCGCTGCAGTAGGGGAAACCATGGCGACATCATCTCTTTCAATTGGAAAAGGCAAAATGAATGATATTCAGAGGAATAGAATTTTGCAATTCTATTATATAGATAGAAATGAAAAAAACAGAGGCAAAGGCTAATTAGAAAAAGTTAGAGAAAAAGAAGCTATAAGGCTATATCAAGAAAAAGAAGCTATAAGCTATATCACTAGAGAAAAAGAAGCTATAAGGCTATATCAAGAAAAAGAAGCTATAAGCTATATCACTAGAGAAAAAAAAGCTATAAGGCTATATCAAGAAAAAGAAGCTATAAGCTATATCCTTTATCCGAGTTTCAAGGAGTGCACAAAATTCGTCCACCAAAGGGCAGAGTTCCACCATGGAAGGACCAAAGTAGAACACACGACGGTCACAATCCCAAAACATAGCGGCAGCACGAATTAGGCCTTCATCGATCTTCACTGTGGCCAGGTTGAACAAAGCAGAGAGCCCTGATAGCTTGAAATCAGGATGACGCATTTGGGGAACACCCTCCATCCATTGGAGCACATTAGCATGGAAATCCTCCCCCATTGTTGCCCTAGGTTTGTTTGAGATATGTTACGACGAATTATGGGGGTCTCTGGGTACCTAGGGGTTTATTTATACTGTTTTAGGGTCGGTGGAATTCGTGAAAACCCTAAAGCCCAAGTCCAAAGACTGAAAAGGAAAATTCCAGGGGCTCACGACCACCACTGCCAGCGGTCATCCATGCAAAACCACCGGACGACAGTGGTCAACCACCCACATGACCGCCCGGTCGATAGCACAGGCCCGCCCGGAAAATTCCAAAAAAATTCAAGGGAAAATTGGGGAGAGGGAAGAAGGGTAGGGGAGAGAAAATAAAAAGAAAAGAAGAAAAAAAAGAAGGTTACACCCGTTTATTGAGTTCAAACCATTCACAGAGAAAAGGGCGCCTGTTGACTTTTACTCGAATTTGCAATAATAAGTGTTTTGCATGTAAACAATGTCATGCGTTCATAACCTATCGGGCCCTAATGTATATTAGTGATACATCATCCCTATTCTCGATTCTCAGGGCTATGATAAGTCCATTACTCATTTAATGTCAGGTTGAAACATCCGAGAATAACCGATAGAACAGGGGCACACTAAAACCCATCTCTAGAACTATGGCAAGAAACTAGGGGCATCACATCCCACTTTTGGTTCGTATGTTTCAAGAGGCACAACACACCCATTACCTTCAAACCCAATTCATGGACATAAGGGGCATGGGATCCAAAGAACCTGGCTGTGAGGCAGCACCTTTCTCAAAACCTGTGAGATTATGAGGGAACCGAAAACACCGAGATGATCCCAGATACACATCAAACCAAGACCTGAGAATGTGAGGAACCCAAAACTCAGGTGACCAAACCATGAGATAAGAGAACTGTGAGGTGAAACAAAACCTTGAGGGAAACCAGGGGAGAGGCAAAACCAGAGATGAGAAAGCTTAAAGCCGGGACCCAGCTCTTGGAGACCATGAGATGAGAGAAAACCAAGAGATGAGCTTTGAGACACCAAAGTCGAGGACCCGATTCTCGCAAACCCCGGGATGAGATGATTCCCCAACTGAAATATTGGGTACCCAGTTGAGAAAGATGAGATGATTCTTTGCCAACAACCCGATAGATGAGATGATTCTATCGCCTTGGGATGAGATGATTCCCGAAAACCATAACTTGGGATGAGATAATTCCCAAATCAAAACCTAGTTGACAAAGATGAGATGATTCTTTGCCAACAATCCGATAGATGAGATGATTCTATCTCCCCGGGATGAAATGATTTTCGAAAACCATAACTTGAGATGAGATGATTCCCAATTTAGTTAACAAAGATGAGATGATTCTTTGCTGACAACCCGACAGATGAGATGATTCTATCACTCCGGGATGAAATGATTCCTGAAAACCATAACGTGGGATGAGATGATTCCCAATTTAGTTAAAAAAATGAGACGATTCTTTGCTACAACCCGATAGATGAGATGATTCTATCACCTCGGGATGAGATGATTCCTGAGAACCATAACCTGGGATGAGATGATTTCCACAAACCGAGGGCTAGTCCCTCAAACCTTCGGGATGAGATGATTTCCGAAGCGGAGCATGGATGCTCCAACACTTGGCACACACCACCCACATCTATCATTCAAATTTGGTTGTTTCTATTCTTACGTTGTTTTGTCCCTAGTCTCTAAGGACTCATCAACGAGGGGCTTCTGTGGACACCTAAATTTGACCCACGAATTTTCTACTAAAATTGGATTTTAAACATACTTGAACCTTGAATTCATGAGAAGATTCGATCCTAGGATTAAGACACGTCAAGAGTTTAATTTAGTAGAAATAATATATTTTGGTAATTTGGACCTTCATTTATTTGAATTTAAGATTAATGAGATGATTTAATCTTATAATAAAATATATAATATGGTTTATTTAGGCTGGAATATATTTTAATTGCTTGGGCCTTTTATTTATTTTTTGACCCAATTATATTGAGATATTTTATTATTGGGTTAAGAATTGATTTAAGGGGCCAAGTTAATTCTCCTGAGTTTAATTAGCCCACTGACACATTTCTTACAGGTTAATTTTAATTCTGATTTCTGTGGAAAGTCAGAGTTAAATCATCATTTAATCAGATTTTGTGTTTTTGGTATATTTTGTTCAAAATGGGTGTTAATGTGTAATTAATCAGTTATGGAATGATTTTGAGGAGTAGTAATCAAGTAATGGAGTGATTCTGAGTTGATTAGGGGTTGATTACGCGGTAGGATCAAATCCGAGTTGTATTAGAGGGATTGGGGCTTCGAAAAAGGAAAGAACGGGTGGCACGCGGAGTGACCGAAGGTCCTCTCGCGACGACCGCCACGTGCCGGCGGCCATCCACCCATGACCGCCGGGCCTGGCAAACATCCACCAGATGACCGCCGGCCATGACGGTCATCCCCTGCCAGAAGCGCCCAAATCTCCGATTTTGTTTCTAATTTCGATCCTACAGGTTTTGGCCCAAGTCCACGCCTCTAGGCTTCCCAGAACACTATAAATAGGACCCCTCACACACATTTCAATACACACACATTATTCTTTACATGCAAACCCATAAGCTTGAGTGCTTGGAGAAACTCTACCTCTCCAAGCCTAGAAATCTTTGATAGGCACAAACTCTAGTAGAATTTCGTGGGAAACATCAGCAGTAGTCCAGGAAGGAGGAATAAAGAAGAGGATCAACCAACCAATTGAGGTTGGTTCAATTTGTAAGCGACTTGTTCCGCTTAAGCGAGGTCTCGGGTTCGAGTCCTCGTGTACGCAGAAAACCTCATTTGGGAGACTCACCCACTATTACCTAGGTGCGCCACCCTAGTTGAGTTGGATTTAGTCTGGTGCTTTTGATGTCCTTAATGGTCGACTGGCCTAGGATACCAGTGGGAAACCAAAAAAAAAAAAGAAAAAAGGATCAACCATTGAGATTAGAAGTGGCAGGAAGGTGGGTGTAGAACCCAACCTAATTCAAGGAGCTAGAGGAGGGCTACAAGAGGTAACACTAATCTCTTTCTTTTTGTTTGATTCTGGCTGATTATATGCTGATGCTTTTGATGATGTAAGTGGCGACATAATGCCATGTTTAGAACTACGAGGCTTTGACCCCGGTTACTCAGGTACGTAGGTAGTCTCGATTTTACAACGGGATGCAAGCCAAATCTTCTTTTTCTCCCCTTTTCTTTTATTTTGCACACTTGCACACCTGCACAAGGCACACTTGTACTCTTCAATTGCACAAGGTTTCGACCCAACATGGATGGGTGCCTAACATCTTACCATCCATGACGAACCCCCGATCCCATGTCTTTGGTTCGCCATGACCGGTTGCCTAAAGGAGTCATTTAGAGGTTTTTCCCAAGTTTTGTCCTTACTAAAATTTGGGTGGCGACTCCGTTGACATGGGATTGACCCGAAGAAGAATGTGAAAGGAATAGGTGAGAAGGCTCAATTAGTTTTGGGTCGGGTTCTCACAGCTAGCTATGACAGATGGAAACTCCTCAGTCAGTTGTGAGAGCAGTTCAAAGTGTGACTCAGTGACATTAGGATCAGCTTGTGCAGATTGTACCCCCTTCCGCCCCTTTCCCATCTTTCCAGTGTTGGTCCCTGTCTGTTTATGGTTGAGCTTGGGTGGTTCCTTAGGTCGACAGTGCCAAAGAGAAGGTAGGCAGAGATACTAGTATTGGCCGGTTCGATGGAGTACATAGCACGCCTTTCAGGTTCGGTAATGAGGCTCACCCTATCTCCTATACTGTCCCTCTGATTTGCTGCCCCCAAATTCAAACCAGAAACTTCTGCCGTGTGAGATACTGCAGCATTGTCCGGCTGGTTCTCCCCTGGCTTATCCGAATTCAAGGTTAACAACTTTGCTAAATCAAGCGGGAGCTTCTCCTTCACCTGCTCAATGGCTGTGTATGCCTCACCTTTGTTAAAAGTCAGTGACTGCTTCACCCCATGTCTGTCACCTTTCGATGTTACATCGTCCTTGGGTGCCGCCTTAAGTCTGAAAGGTTTCTTTGGCGATGCCCGCAACCATTCCCCATAATTGAGTTGGTCCTCTTCATCTGATTGCTCACTTCGTTGGTCGCATTCCTTCATCTGGTGGTCCATTCTGCCTTATATATAACAAAAATTCGGCAACCCTTCATACCTAAATGTAACCACAACCTTCTCTCCCTTACCAACATAAACTACACTTGAAGAGCAGAATCAAAAAACTTGTCCGTATTTTTTTTCAAAGTAAGGCACTGAATGTCTAGATCACTATGGTACTCGACGTAAAAAATCCATTGGACCACTTTGGTTTTCAATCAGATAAATAAGATGAAGGACACTTAATTTCCCATACTACGTCAGTAGCATAATGCAAAATAACCTCTCTATAAAAATTGTAATATAAAGATAGAGAAGTTAATAGTTCGTGTTCTTGCAATATATATATACACAGGGATATAATAGTTAGTAGAATGGTTATGAATAAGTGAAAAGAATCATGGGTTGAAACTCACAATTTTACAAATGGGAGAAAGAGAAAAACTCATGTTCATTATCAAGTGAAATATATGTAAGTTTCCGTAATCTATATGACACTCATATACAACATTAAATGCACAGTGGAAGCAAGGAAACTTAACCAAGAACCAAGTGAAGCATGCATAAACCGTATAACAATTTTCGTACCTGGAAGATTAGGATCTTTCTCCTAATAGCTGGAACGAATCAGTAAGAGCAAGACAACGGCCTGGCTCCTCTACGGTATCCACACGAACCGTGATCAAGGTGGAGTCGTCTCACGATCCAACTTCCGAGCACTCCCGAACTGGGTGCTAGCAACAGTAAACGGGAGTTTGTATAGTTGTGGTGTTTTGCTCTTCCTTCTTTCACAAAGAAGAAGAGAGGTGGAAGGGCTGTGTGTTTTTCTCAAGCTCTCTAGACCCCAAAACGTTCAAAGAACCCAAAAGGAAGGAATGAATGATCTGATCATCCAACCTCACATGATCATGCATTAGATAATTAGAGAGTGGCCAACAAGGTGGACCAAAGGTGATGACTATTATCACCATTGTCTCCCACTAACCATGATCTGATTACAACTCATCAAAACACCAAGTCTGATCAATAATTCAAGTAATTATTGATGCAAAACCGGCCCTGGTTCAACCATGGTCCAACCA
>JAKUCV010004583.1:3827-16259 GCA_028386065.3 Turnera subulata
CTTGTCCAAGTCTATCTTATAGACATTTCTCAACCCTTGCCCCTAGGTCCTTAATCCTATTAAGATAACCTAGTTAAGTCCACACCCACAATAAGCAATCGAGATATTACAATTATCCACTCGCACCTTCTTAGGATAAACAATGGCACCTTGCTTTGGCAGAGAACTACCAATTGTTGATCTTAAGCTTGATGAGTGCTTATCATGGAAGGCAACTAAGAACTTAATATTTTTTATCAACGTATAATTCCAGCACATTAAATGCTTGTTCTTGATAAATCATACATTGATGTCATGTAAGTTTGGAAACCAAATACATGTGAATATCGATGTCTAACTTAAACATGAATGTTTTGAGAATCTGATTCTCTCCAACTACTTGGCAGTAGCTCAATAACATCGATGTTGGACATTAAAACATCGATGTTGTGAGAACTTTAGCTCCAAACAATTTTGGCAGTAGCTCCATAACATCGATGTTGAACTTTCAAACATCGATGTTGTTGAGATTCTGAAAGTTCAAGATTTTGGCAGTACTCAGTATTTCGGCCATATCCAGAGCTGTAGAGCTCGGATTTGTGCAAACTTGGTGTCCCTGGAAAGCTAAGAAGTAGGGCTACAACTTTGCTGTAGCCCTCCTCTAGCTCCTTGGTTTAGGTTGTGCCTCCCACACAATTTCCTTCCACTCCTCAACTCAATCTTGGAGTTCTTCTTGATTTTCCCCTTTGCTGCCTTCAATGGATGATGCTACCCACGAAATTCTTCTAGAATTTTGCCTACGGAACTATTTCTTAAGCTTGGAGAGACAGAGTTTCTCCAAGCTTCAAAGTTTTTTGAAGAGTGTTTGTGTAATAGAATGTGTGTCCTGAAATGTGAGAGGAGGGTCCTATTTATAGTGTTCCGGGTAGCCTAAGGGCGTGGACCAACTTAATGATCAAGGTAATGGCAAAAATCTGGGCCAAAACCGAGTAGAATCAGATTACGGGCGAAAATCGGGGAGAAAACGCGTTTTTGGGTATGCATGACTGCCATAGCCTGCAGTCAACCTATGGATGACAGCCAAGCCGGGCGATCATGGGTGGAAGACCGTCCAGGCCTGGCGGTCATCCCGAGATGACCGCCCGCGCCTATGCGTCTCACGTGTTCTTTCCTTTTTCGGTCCCGATTCTCCCCTAATTCCTCCCTGATTGATCCTTCCGCGTAATTAACCCCTAGACTACCCAGAATCCTCTGCTTTCTTGATTACTACTCCTCTCAATCATCTCCTATTTGACTAATTACACATTGGTTCCTCATTTTAAGCCAAAATCATACCAAAAACATTCTTGCTTTTAAGGAGATGTTCCGACGGAAGTATATCACCGAGGCATATCAGGATCAGCTGAAACGGGAGTTCCTGGAGCCACAGCAACAGGTTGGCCAATCGGTCAACGGCTATGAGGTCAAGTTTGACCGCTTGTCCATGTATGCTACAGAGTATGTGTCAACACCCGAGGCCAGATGCAAATGGTTCTGGGGTGGTCTTTGACCTTGTATCCAGACTGTTATGGGGCTGAAAGTGTATGAGACTTACCAAGACATGCTCACAGGTGCTTTGAGAGCTGAAGTTGTCTAGCTTGGAAACGAGAGGAAATGCAAGAGACCAGGAAAAGACATGTTGCTCAGCATAGTGGGGGTCAGGGAAAGAGATTCCAGAAACCTGTTAATCAGTCAGGGTATGGACAGAACCGATCCATTCTAGGACACCAGGGATGTGGATACAACAACAGAGGGAGTTCTTGGACTCAATCTGGAGGGACTTCGTCCAGGAACACTCGCCCAAGACTTCCTCCGTCTCAGGTGAGGTGTTATGAGTGCAATGAAGTTGGGCACTACCAGTACTCATATCCCAAGTTGGGAAGATCTGGAGATACGACACCTACTCAGACAGTGCAAGCATCAGTGGCCAGTATTCCCAGTGGTTCTAGAGTTGGCCGAGGCCGAGGACGTGGAGTTGTTCCTGCGAGAACCCAGTCAGACATGAATCAGAGTGCAGCAGTGCCAAGAGCGTTTGTGATCACCGCGGAGGAGGATCCAGGGAATACCGATGTTATAGCAGGTACGTTTACAGTCTTTGGTAGTATTGCATATACCATATTTGATCCTGGTGCTACGCATTCTTTTGTCGCACTAAGTTTTGCAATACAACATAGCTACACGGAAGAGAGTTTAACATGTCCGATGAGGGTTAGGTTACCTGCGGGCATAGTTGTTTAACACATGCATGCAGAGATGCTTCTCTTTCGTACGACAACGAGGTTTTTCTTGCACAGTTGGTAATGATGAACATGAGAGGTTTCGACATAATTCTAGAGATGGATTGGTTATCGAGATACAGTGCTATGGTAAACTGTCGAACCAAGGAAGTGATGTTGACTTCCGATGGTGGGCGACAGGTTTGTTAACAGGTATTAGGAGAGCTCCTACTACTTGTAGTATCTCTACTAATCAAGATTTTGGAATGAAGCCGCATGGTCCAGATGCCTTGTTCACTCATGTCATGGGCAAAGAAGTTCAGGCTCCAGTTTTTGAAGACATCACAGTTATGAGAGAGTTTCTGGATGTGTTTCCTGATGATCTGCTAGGATTGCCACCTGACAGAGAAGTCGAGTACACAATCGACCTAATGCTAGAAGTGACACCTATCTCGATGGCACTGTACCGGATGGCACCAGCAGAACTCCAAGAGTTGAAGAAACAGTTAGAAGAGCTGTTAAAGAAAAGTTTCATTAGACCCAGTACATTGCCTTGGGGATCACCAGTTCTGTTTGTTAAGAAGAAGGATGGCAGTTTGCGCATGTGCATAGACTACCGGCAGTTGAACAAAATGACAGTAAAGAACAAGTACCCGCTTCCCAGGATTGATGATCTCTTTGATCAGTTACAGGGGGCTACCGTATTTTCGAAGATCGATCTTCGGTCTGGATATCATCAGATCAAGATTTGAGAGAAGGACATACCGAAGATAGCCTTTCGCATATGGTATGGTCACTTTGAGTTCACAGTGGTACCTTTTGGCTTGACCAATGCACCTGCAGTCTTCATGTGCTTGATGCACTTGGTCCTGAACGAATTCCTGGACAAGTTCGTGGTAGTCTTCATCGATGACATCATGATATACTCAAAGAACAGGGAAGAACACGAAGAACACCTGAGGATAGTGCTTCTGAGGCTGCGAGTGAAGCAGCTATATGCCAAGTTCAGCAAGTGTGATTTTTGGGCTGAGGAAGTTGCTTTCCTCGAATAGGTTGTATCGTGGGATGAGATAAAAGTTGACCCTGTCAAAGTGAAAGCTGTTCTACAATGGGAGCCTCCTAAGACGGTATCCGAGGTCAAAAGTTTTCTTGGCCTTGTAGGATATTACCGGAGGTTCATCGAAGGATTCTCCTTGATAACCAGTCTTATGACCAAGTTTTTGAGGAAAGATCAAGATTTTGTATGGAGTGAAGCCTGCCAGAAATTTTTTGACGAACTGAAGAAGAAGTTGACCACAACACCAGTTTTGACTGTACCTAAGCCGGGAGTGGAGTATGTGCTGTTTTGTGATGCTTCAGGTCTTAGCTTGGGAGCAGTGTTGATGCAAGAAGGTCGGGTGATTGCTTATGCCTCGAGACAGTTGAGACCTCATGAGAAGAACTACTTGACACATCATCTAGAGACGGCTGCAGTAATCCTTGCTTTGAAGATCTGGCGACACTACTTGTTTGGAGAGAGATGTCTGATTTTCATAGATCGTAAGAGTCTGAAGTACACCATGACTCAGAAGGAACTTAACCTACGGCAAAGACATTGGGTTGAGTTACTGAATAATTATGATTGTACTATTGAGTACCACCCTGGGAAAGCTAATGTAGTAGCTGATGCGCTGAGTCTGAGATAGCCAGAAGATGCTTCCACGACTTACTCGGTATCCTCTCTTATCGAGTTAAGGAAGATGGGAGTTGATTTGTCAGTGGACGAGACAGGAGCTTTGTTGACACATATGGAAGTCATGTCCAACTTGAGAGGCTGGATTGTGGAACTACAAGATGGAGATCCTGACCTGGTCAAGCTGAGAGAAGCAGTCCATAGTGGAAAAGACGATAAGTTTCACATAGCCGAGGATAGTGCACTGATGCTGGGGAAACGTCTATATGCACCAGTATTGGTGACTTCCGCAGTCAGATCCTGAAAGAAGGACATATGACGCCGCATGCAATGCACCTCGGAAGCACCAAGATGTATCAGAACCTGAAGAGTCATTTCTGGTGGCCGCGCATTAAGAAAGATGTAGCTGAGTATGTGGCTAAGTGTATTACTTGCCAGTAGGTGAAAGCTGAACATCAGGCTCCAAGGGGAAAGTTGAGATCTTTGACAGTGCCAGAGTGGAAGTGGGAAATGATCACCATGGATTTTGTGGTCGGATTACCGTTGACTCGAAAACAACATGATGCTATCTAGGTTATCGTTGATCGACTAACAAAGTCGACTCATTTCCTTCCCATTCGGCACACAGAAACCCTGGATAAGCTGGCGAAGTTGTATATTGCAGAGATTGTGAGGCTACGCGGAATTCCTAAGTCCATAATCTCTGATATAGATCCCACATTCACCTCACGGTTTTTGAAGAATTTGCAAGCAGCTTTGGGAACAAAGTTGAGTTTTAGTACCGCCTTTCATCCTCAAATAGATGGGTAGTCAGAGAGAACCATTCAGATGCTGAAAGACATGCTAAGGGCTTGTGCTCTTAACTTCAGTGGGAGTTGGGATCAGTACTTGACTTTGGCGGAGTTCGCCTACAATAACCGTTATCATTCCAGCATCGGGATGCCACCTTTTGAAGCTCTTTATGGAAGGAAGTGCCGAAGTCTAGTTTGTTGCGATGAAGAAGGTCTTCGTTAGTTCGTTGGTCCGGATTTGGTGAAACAGACAGTTGATAAGATCCAGACAGTGAAACAGAGTATGAGAGCTGCCCAGAACCGACAAAAGAGTTATACCGACAAGCATCGGCGTGAGATGTAGTACAAGGTTGGAGAAAAAAAATTTCTCCGAGTTGCGCCTTGGAAGGGTGTTATCAGGTTCGACAATAGAGGGAAGCTGAGTCTAGGTACATCAAGCCGTGTGAGATTGTGGAAAAGATCGGACTATTATCTTACAGGTTGTCTTTACCTGAGGAGCTGTCACGGATTCATGATGTATTCCATGTCTCCATGTTGAGGAGAAACCGATCAGATCCGAGTCACGGCATGACAACGGCCAATGTTGAGTTGGCAGAGGATCTTACATATACAGAGATGCCAGAGCAGATTCTTGCCCGAGAGGTCAGACAGTTGAGAAACCGTAGCATTCCTATGGTAAAGGATAAGTGGAGCAACCACTCTCCAAATGAGTCTACGTGGGAAGTCGAAGTGCATATCGATCTCAGTATTCGCACCTGTTCACAGTATCAGAGTGAATTTCGAGGACGAAATTCTTTTTAAGGTGGGTACACTGTAACAGCCCGGGTAAAAATTTACATTTTTACCGGGACTGTAGAAGTTTTTACACAGTGATTTACCGTTGAAATTAGTCTTGGCTAACTAATTCATGGTAAATCGAGCATCGGATTCAGAAATCGAGTCTTGTCCCACGTCTCGGATTTTTCTGCGGATTTTACAGACCAAAGTTGGAATTTTTCGGGTCCAGGAATCTTCAAAAAAGTCGGGTTTATCCTCGAGAGAACGGACCAGAAATAAAGGTAAAGGGGTATATTAGTTATTTTCTGGTCCGGAGGATACACACCTCGTATGCAGACAACCTGCATAATTGAGGCAGCTCAATTATGCAGAGCTGCCGTCGCCTCTTTCCTGTGTCACCAGTACTATGCACCGCCTATAAAACTGTGCTTCTCTGCCTCTCCATGCACACCACCACCTTCACTTCTTTCTGCCCCTGCAAACCCATAAACACCTTCCTTCTTCCTGCACAAACCACCCGTAAAAAAAAAAAACAAGTCCTGCTTCCTCACCCACAAACCAAACCAGAAAAGAAAAAACACACACACACACACACCCCATCACCAAAACACACCGTTTCACTCTCTCTCTCCTTTCCTTTCCCTTTTCTTTTTCTATTCTTTTCTTTTCTCTTCCCCGTGTTTGCGTGAACACCGAGACCACCACCCACCCGTGCCGCCAACACCACCTCGCCACCGTCTTCACCAAATTCTCCTTTCTCTCCTCCCTGCTCTCCTGCTCGGTGCAGACCACCTTCGCGCCGCCGTCGCTCGTCCCGCGCCTTGTCTCGCCGCACTGCATCACCGCCGCTGCAGGTGAGGAGACCAGCGGGATGAAGATGACCCCTCTAACGTGTGGGTTGAACCGTTTGTGGCGGGTTGACCCGGATGCCTTGTGGGTTGAGTCTCGTGGGCTGGGGTTTGGGTTGGTCACTTGGGCCTGCTGCATGGGCTAGTTCCTGGGCTCTTGTTTGGGGCCTAGGTTGGGTCTAAGTGGTGGGTCTAGGCTGCACTATTCAAGACCGAGTCTGGTTTTAAAAAAATAATAAATTCTGCAAAAAAAATAATATTAAGGGTTATAAATATATTTTCTGGAATAGATTATATTTTGGAGAATATATCTATATATTTATGGTATGATTATGACATCCAAGTATTATAGGCAACATATCAAAAATTACTATCTTATGATAATTTATTTTTAGAAAAGCGAAATACATACTCTGAAATTTTGGAAAATATATATGCTATCATTTTCTAGAAAAATTATATCTTATATGCTATATATATTATGAAAATATCTTTGGAAAGGGTATTATCAAGTGTGGTACCGGAATAATATCCGGGTATAAGTATAGTATATTTTGGCATTTGTAATTAAACGGTGAATGATGATGATAACGGAACATAACCCGAGGCAGTAACCGAATCGGAACAGTATTTTATTTTACGGTTACAACATTAGTCTGCCATCTGCATACCATCTTATGTGTGCATATTATTTGCTTAATATAGGAGTTGATAACGAGCAGTTCCCCGAGTAATCGGCTTGGGAAACTGTTGAGGAATTTCATAACTGATAATCAGCTAAGGTGAGGATGGATAACTTTTGACATGTTGCCTATAATACTTGGATGTGCTTTGTTGTTTGATTCAACCGTTGTGTGCTGATATATATTGTTGATTATATTTCCCATGGATATTTGATGATATGGAATGGTTGACGGCTTGGACTGATGAATAATTTGAGATATTGGATATTGGAATTGTGATGATGACATAAGTGTCACGTGGAAAGTAGTGGTACGACAAGATGGTTAGAAACTGATTCTGTGGTGGCCATGATCAGGTTACTTGTTATAATGATGTTGATCCTTGGGATATTGATCCCTGTTTGGTTTTTGGGATGTTGATTCTGGATTTTATTTTGATCTGGCATCCGGTATTAGTTAATAACCTGGTACGACCCTAGTTTGTCCAGTGACGGGGCCCGGTTATTAAAATTGGAAAAATTAATTGTCTTTTTAGCCTTGTGCAGACTTGATTAGTGTTGTCTTTGGTATAAGTTATGATGTTGCCTGAGTTTATTTCCTGAGGTATTATGCTTGCCTGCATATTACTGTTTATCAATGATTGTACAATATTATACCGATGAGCGTTTCGGACTCACCCCTCGCCTACGTGGTTTCATCACATAGGGTAAGTTTGCTCGTAGAACAGGTACAATGTACGACCAACTGCTGCATTCTTTTCCGCCAGACCCCGGATCCATACCTCTGCTACATATGCATAAAAGACTTCCGCTGCTGTGATATTAATATTGCTATGTTGCTGTTTACTACTTTGCTTTTGTTGCTGCATCATGTTTTCTGCTGCTTCTGTTGAGATTTGAAGTGTGTTGCTAGAATAATGGTGGTCTCCAAGTATGGGTGACAGATGATGTATTTGGATTTGATACTGTATTATATTACAACACCTATGTACTGTCTGCCTATCAATAAGAACAGTTCTGCACGTGTTTACCATGTCTGGTAAATACGAGTCGGGGCGTTTCATAAACTAACAAATTTAGATTCGTATAAACTATTTTTTTTTTTAACTAAAACCAACATTTGTGTCTTGTTTAGAGAATTTTTTTTATATAATTGCCCTGGAATTGACATTAGCAGAGCAAAAGGCTCGCCCTTTCCCATCTATATTGCTTTCTATGCAGAATAATTTTTTTTGGACAGGGAAAACTTATAATAACATAATTTTAAAAATTTCAATTTATTAATATATTAATAAGAAACATATCAATCAATCAAATTAAATTATATTCTTTGATATAACCTATAAATTGGGTGCATATATATAATTTTCATGTAGCCTAATAGAATGTAGATAGTAGCGTAATATTTTGGTATAAGTAAATGTAAATATATTTCTAAACTTAAATTACATATTTTGTTGCTACTTGGTAATTTAATATTGTCTAAGTACTTTTTTTGATGAATAGATAATTTGTTATTAGCATTTTGGATAATTTACAAGCTTTATATTGTTTTTTAAAATAATTATGATATGCATTATTATTTCACTTACAAATTTTTGTTATTTTTTATAGTAAATATTAGAATTTTATATTGAATATAATTGAAAACTATATTTTATTCATTTACGATTTTCTTTCTTATGAAATTCTATCTTTTAAAATTTTTTAAAACATTTTTCTTCTTTATCATTAGCATTATATTCTCTATTTTTTCTATAATTAGAAAGAACTATGTGTTCTTTTTAAAATTATATTTTTTTCTAATATCTTTTTTGGTATAAATTTTTTCATCATATAATTCTTTCATAAAGATTTGTAAAAAAAAGTTAAATACTGAAGTAAATATTTTCTTGGTGCTAAAGCTTTTAGAAAAATATATTGGCAATAGGCTTTTATATTTTTTATTTCATCTATTGATTTACACAGTGTTTCAAATTTAGTGAAACCTCATTTTGTATTTCTTAAGTAAAACATTTATGAGTAGCAACAGATTACGTCTTCATAAACAATTAGTGTAAATTTATGGCACTAAAGTAACAAAGAAAATTAATCATTACTATATCTACCAAAAAATTTCTACTTTCTATAAAATTATATGAATTTTATTTCTATAGAGTATTAATATCACCTATTTATAATATTTTTTATTTTTATCTTTCAAATTTAAAAGAAATCATTTGATATAACTATAAAATGGATTTATACAAATTAAATGCGAACTTGTGTAGTAACTAACTACAATGTCATAAAATAAGTATGTTATAATTTACAATTTGATATGTTGATTTACAGGGTAAACTTCTTAGTGTAAAATATTATTATATATAATTGATAAGTTAAACCGTTAGAATATAACGTTCAACCATAAAAAATAAACAATGTTAATATTATATAATCAAATGGTCGACCTATACAAATAAACTAATGAGTTATTATTTTAAAACTAATAGGTTAATTTAAACAAGTAGACTCATTTCCATTTACTAGGTAACACTTTAATAGTTGAACGTGTTATTATAAAATTATTTAAGAAGTTATTATTGATAGGTTGACCTCTAAAAATAATTAAGTCAACTTATTAATATTAACAAATCCAAAATATAATTTAAGATAGTATTTAATGTTAATATTTTGATGGAAAAAAATATTCTTAAATACAGAAAGAATATATTGTTGTTTGCATTTTAATATCAAATTTAATTACTAATACGTAATTAACATAATACAAAAGGTAATCCAAGAGGAATATGATACTGTTAGAGCGCCATAGAATGACCCATATTATTACAATTCATACACATATGTCTTCAAAATATGTGAGCATAACAAGTGATAGTCAGTTTTAAACAAAACAAAAAAATTCTTTATTTTTAGTGGGTACATTTAATCATCAAAAAAGCATAAAAAAATAATGCATTGGTTTAGCTTTTGAACCAAAACTAATATAGTCAAATAATTATTTTAATTCACATGTGTAATATTTATTAGCAAATTAGTCACCGCTACTTAATTATACTTAGTCATTGGGGCGGATTTAGGGGAGAGCAAGGGAGGCCCAAAGCCCTCCTCAGATCCAAAATTTATACTAGGTTATATGAAATATTTAAGTAGCCCCCAAGAGGTATAAGGTTCGAGTCTGAAGTTCCTTATAGTACTGCCCCTGCTTAGTCACTGCCACTTATAGTTGAGACGTTGTCACTAAATCATGATGGTCTATCTGTGTGTGCTCCCCAGTCCCCACACCTGCACGCATGGCATCTTGGAACTCCCTCGCCAAATGAAATATAGTGGAGCTTGAATTGGAGCAGAGCCGTCTAATGGGGGAGCAAGAAGAGCACAAGCTCAGGGCCCCCTCTTTATAGGGCCCCACGTCACATGCTGATGTTTTCAATTAAAAAATATTTAGTTTCTTTTTATATTTCTTATACAAAGTTATATTTATTCCTGTAAATAAAGTCTATTTCTTTCTTCTTTTTTTGTTTTCCCAAATTTATTTACGATGATGGAGACATAAGATATCTATTTCTTTCTTCCTGTTTTGTTTTCCCAAATTTATTACTCACCTTTTTGTATTGCTTGCACTTTCAGATGATGGAAAAGAAGATATCAAACCCCTCACGTCAAATATAACCTCCATATTCAAGCTCTGTGCATACTTTACAGTGATGGGCTTGAGTTGTTTCACTCATAACAAACTCAAATCTGTGTTCTTTTTCTTGTAATAAGGGGCCATTATTTTTATTCTCGCTCCGGGCCCCGAATTTATCCGAGAGGGCCCTGAATTGGAGTGACTCTCTAACAATAATCCTCAAACACGTGCGTTTGGTTTGGGGGTTGGGTTGGGTAGGGTTTAGAACCCAAACCCTAACCCCAAGGGTTAGGGTTGGGTCTAGGTTTTAAACCCAGGCCATGCTGTTTGGTTTGGGGGTTGGATTTCAACATGGGTTTGGGCTGGGTTTCAAAATAGGTGTTTGGTTGGAGGGTTGGGTTTAAGGTTGGGTTTGATAATTTGACCAGATTGCCCCTAATACAGTAGAATGAAATTCTAAGTATAAAAACACGTTTTTCGCGAAACATAACATGCAAAATTATATTTGATTCATAAAAACACGTTTTTTTTTTTGTTCCGAGTGATAACGTGCAAATATATTTAATTCAGAATTTTTTATATTAATTTTTACTTTTGCTTTTCCAAAAGTGAATTTTTTTTATTTATCAATCATATTCATATTAATACTTGATACAGTTTACTATTTTGTTTCATTGTATAGTTAATTTTTATATTTTTCTGAATTAATAAATGTTTGGCATTTTACGCTCTTTAATTAATTTATCCCCATAAAGTTCTATTATTTTTTGAAAGTTAATGAAACCCATTGTTTTATATTACTCCCGATAACATTCATGGTTTCTCTCACACATTGTCAATCCACCAAGGGTTAAAACATCCAGTACATAGATATTGTCCGGAAAAAAATACAAACGACAAGTTCGATATTGTCATCACCACATTGTCATCAAACAGTGCTACCTTTAACATTTAACATCCACGGTAACATATAAATTACACATTGTTGACCCATTTCGTAAGGATCATGGCCATGAAGAAACCAATCAAAATACCAATAACAACATAGCGCGTTGGAGCAACAACTGCCTGGTTGGCGGGCGTGAAGGTTTTTGACGCAAGTGATCACTTGATGATTTCAACTGATCTAGCTAGAGTGCAAACAAGACAAGTAGAATAACATGTTACATATACATACACAGTTCTCACTACATGATTTAAAAAAAAAAAGAATCAAACTATAAAGACCAGGGTTGTTTATAATAACAAGGTCACATCAACCTTGCTACCACTAGTTAAACAACCATTTAATAGTGACTGCAGTTATAAACATCCCCAAAACCACACCAATGAAGAAATATGGTAAATTAAAATGTGAAATTTTCCACTTTGATATGATAGCGACATCTTGATTGATAGCTCCATCACTTTGCTCTGAAACTAGTTCACGTAATTTTCCACAATGGCTTTCCATCTTTATCAATTGTTCACTGGAAAGCCAATAACTCAACCACACACCCACAATCATTTCATAGCCATAACGACAAGGACCCTAAACTTAACACAACGCTGTAACTCACAGTCACATACGCCAACAAGACCCACCTTGCAAATTATAACCAGAACACACAAAACAAAGGATCACAACAGCCAATAGCATTGACTCTTCTCTACTCTCAGACAAATAGCAAAAACTGGAGGAACGAAGAAATTAAACTTCATTGCTTAAACCAAGGATTTCCCATTATTCGTCATTTGAGCCAGCAAAAAAGAATATCCTCATTAATTACTTCCAACACAATATTACATGCAAATCAC
>JAKUCV010004584.1:0-83985 GCA_028386065.3 Turnera subulata
AGCATTAACTTCTCTACTTCAGCCTTTTGGGTACATGTCCATGGCCTCATCCCTGAACAGCTTGATGAGAGTAATGCCAAATGTATTGGTGAGTGTCTCGGTACTTTCTTGGACTTAGATCTTTCTACAGATAATGGAATATGTAGGAATGATGTGATGCGGATCAAGGTTGAGTTGGATGTGATGAACCCGTTGATGCCTGGCATAAAAAACACACGTCCTGATGGATCCTCCATGTGGTTGAGATTAAAATACGAGAGGCTTCCTGGCTTTTGTTTCTCTTGTGGGAGGATGGGACATTTCAAGAAGTTTTGTTGCTTTGAAGGAACAGGATGGTATGGAGATGATAGGGAGCCAATGGAAGCTACTCGTTTTGGTCCTTGGATGAACGCTGAGGTTAACCCAAACAAGATCAAGCTTCCTTCATCGGATTTCTTCTACCGGGAAATTCAGGGCAACTTTAGATCGCCTAGGAGAGGAAGGAGTGTTCCCCCATCTCCAAGGACGGCGCGTGGAGAGTGGATGAAGGGCAACGGTAAGTGGGCGAAATTCGAGGAGAGGCGCACTGCAGCCGCCAACTCCAAAAAGCCTACTACTGTTTCTCCTAGCCCCAGCAATCTACTTGTGGCTACCATGAAAGAAGAAGGGATAAAGCCTGACATAATGGAGAAAATTTGCTCTCTTATGGGAATTGATTTGACAAACCTTTCAATCAGGCCAGCCGAAAGCACTCTTCCAGTGAGTGCCTCAATTCAACCCACCCACGAGGGATGCACAGAGGTTATTGATGCCACCAACCCCCTGTCTCATTCTCTTTCAAATTCAAAACTTACACCATCTCACAATCCTTTTGATCCTACAACTCAAAAAAGGAAGGCCCACTCACCGAACCAAAACCAAGCCCAAAAAAAACCAAAACACTCTATCTTGGATCCCATTTTAGAAACCCCTAAACCCAAAAACAACCGAATCCAAAGCCCTACACACTCTTTCAACATTGGGCTTACCCCTTCTCCTTCTTCTAATAGGATCTCACTTAAGTCCTTAGCCCGAAACAAGAAATCCCTCAGTCCAAATACAAACCAAACAAATACCTCATCCTTCGTTCCCACCTCTGAACGGGGACCACTAAACCTCAATGATATTATAACACCTTCCCCTGATAACCCTTTCCTCCAATCCATCCGTAGTTCCCAAGTAATCAACCAACCCTCTCAAGAAGATCTCCACCCTCCCTCTATCAAACTGACCTCTACCCTCCCCCCAGAATCTACCTCTGAATCGCTTCTCCCTCCCACTTCTTCAGCTGATGATAGGCGCTTAACAATCCATGATCCAAAAACGGCGGAGACTGGCGCAGACCAGTCCCGCCGAGCACCATGATTTGCTTAGCATGGAACTGCCGGGGTCTCGGGAAACCCTGTGCAGTTCGAGCACTTCGCGACCTTTTAAGGCGTGAGAATCCCGACATCTTATTCCTTTCAGAAACTAGAAAGAAAGGATATGAGATGGAAAGACTGAATAGATTTCTTGGTTTAGAAAATGGAATATGGGTAGATTGTGTTGGTGAAGGCAGAAGCGGTGGCTTAGCCTTGCTATGGAGAGGAGATGTTGATGTTACTTTAAAATTCTTTTCTATTGGACACATTGATGTCAACGTGATAGGGACCAACAACAACCTTTGGAGACTCACTGGTTTCTATGGTAATCCAGTAGAGGAGGAACGTTCTCATTCGTGGAACCTTTTGTGTAGATTAAAATCTTTGTCTGATTTACCATGGTTGTGTATGGGAGATTTCAACGAGATTGTAAGAAGAGAAGAAATGCAGGGGAGGGGAGAACGCAGTGAAAGGCAAATGCAAATTTTCAGGGATGCGTTAGACTTTTGTGGCCTCGCTGATATGGGTTATAGGGGTTACCCATTTACATGGAATAGCAGAAGGGAAGGCGAAGCAAATGTTCAAGTTCGTCTCGATCGTGCAGTGTCAACTTTTGATTGGCAAAGGCTATTTCCTTCATATCGTGTGCTTCATATTCCTGAATTCTCGTCTGATCACTTACCAGTAAAGGTTGAACTCTTTGGTTGTCCATTCCAAAAAAAGAAACTTTTCAGATTTGAAGAACATTGGGCTCGTGATGAAGAGTGTGGCCAGATCATAGATGCTCAATGGCGCCTGGAAGCCAACGAAGCTTCAATCATGGATATCATTGATTACATAAAGAAGACAAGAATAGAATTGCTCAAGTGGAACAAGTTGAGGCATGGCAATATACCTGGAGAAATAAAAAAGGCTCGCAGGGAGCTTGAGGGTACGTTGTCAGCCCCTCCAACCAGGGAAAACTTAGACTCCACAAGAGCCTTGAAGAGGAAACTAGATGATCTCCTAGAGAGGGAGGAAATCATTTGGAGACAACGGAGTAGAAACATTTGGTTAACTGATGGTGACCGGAACACTGCTTTCTTTCACAGGAAAGCAAGCCAAAGGAGACGCAAAAACAGGATTGAAGGGTTGCGAGATAGTGCTGGTGTTCTTCACACTGGCTCAAGTCAAATGGAGAGTATTTGTCTAGATTACTTCCACTCTCTTTTCACATCGGATGGGCCTGTGATCACTGAGGAGGACCTGGCATGTCTTGAAGTAAATAATCTTCATGATTATAGCCCCTTAACACAAGCCTTTACTGGGGAGGAAGTAAAGAAAGCTTTATTCCAAATGAACCCCCATAAATCTCCAGGTCCTGATGGTATGTCTCCTTTTTTCTATCAATTTTATTGGCACACAATAGGCTCTTCTGTAACTAATGCTATTTTGCAAGTTTTAAATACTCGTTGCATGCCAGAAAAATTGAACTACACTCACATTGTTTTGATCCCAAAAGTGCCAGCCCCAGAATGCATGCAACAATTGAGACCCATATCTCTTTGTAATGTTTTATACAAAATAATCTCTAAAGTCCTTTCAAATAGGCTCAAGTGTGTTCTTTCTCCAATTATTTCAGAAGCTCAAAGTGCCTTTGTTCCAGGCCGTCTTATCACCGATAATATTGCCATAGCTTTTGAGATGTTACACACCCTTAACCTCAAGAAGAAAGGTGGAGAAGGGTACATGGCAATCAAACTAGACATGGCAAAGGCTTTTGATAGGGTGGAATGGATTTTTTTGGAGAAAGTGATGATGAAGCTGGATTTCCCAGTGCAATGGATTGAGTTGATGAAAATGTGTATTTGTTCGGTCACGTATTCTGTTCTCCTCAATGATGATAAGATTGGTTATTTCAGACCCACCAGAGGCCTCAGGCAAGGGGATCCCTTATCCCCTTACCTTTTTCTTCTATGTGGACAGGGGTTGAGCATGATGATAAAAGAGGCTCAAAATAGAGGCTGTTTTGAGGGAGTTGCGGCAAGTCCAGAAGGCCCAATCATTTCCCATCTTCTATTCGCAGATGATTGTATCATTTTTGCGAAAGCAACCATTGAAGGTGCCAGTGGTATAGCGAGGACACTGCAAAAATTTGAAAGCATCTCAGGACAGAAGGTAAATTATAGCAAATCATCAATTCAATTCAGTCCCTGCTGTGATGAAGAGACTAGAGCCCAGATAAAAGCAGAATTGCAGATCACTGTAGAGTCCAACCATACTAAATATTTAGGCCTCCCACCACAGCTTGGTAAAGCAAAATCCACCGTCTTTAAAGACATCAAGGCCCGGGTTTGGAACAGATTACAAAGTTGGAAAGGAAGTTTGCTATCAAAGGCAGGGAAGGAGATACTCCTCAAAGCAGTTGCACAAGCCATCCCCTCTTACGCAATGTCAGTTTTTAAACTACCTAAAAAATTTTGTGATGAGGTGAATACCATGATGGCTAGATTCTGGTGGGGTCAAAATGCTGATTCCAAAAAAATACACTGGTTGCGCTGGAGCGAACTTTGCAAGCCAAAATCCCATGGAGGGCTTGGTTTTCGTGATCTCAAGACCTTCAACCAAGCACTTTTAGCAAAATTTGGATGGAGGATCCTCAACAAGCCAAACAATCTCTGTACCAGAGTTCTAAAAGCAAAATATTTTTCTAACACAAACTTCCTCAATGCAAGACTGGGGTCAAGGCCATCCTATCTGTGGAGGAGCATTCTTTATGGAAGAAGTACTCTTGAGAAAGGACTGGTGAAGAGAATTGGCAATGGTTCAGCCACCAAACTGACAGATCCATGGATCCCTAGACCTTGGTCTTACAAGCCAATTTGGTTGCCGCACACAAGCAATGCTGAGACTATGGTGAACTCATTAATACTTCAATCCCCACAAAGGTGGAACTCTGCACTCGTCAGAAATTTCTTCTCTCCGCCTGATGCGGAACTCATCTGCAAAATTCCCCTGTCCCTACATCCTTCAAGAGAAGATACTTGGCAATGGCATTTCACAAAAAATGGTTGCTTCTCAGTAAGAAGCGCATACCATGCCGAATGGTCTTTCACTCAATCAGTTCCAAATAATGAAGCCACCACCTCATCCGCCAAACACCCACACGAATCCTTTTGGAATCTTCTTTGGCGCACTCCAGTGGCAAACAAGATCAAACACTTTGGATGGAGACTGGCGCGAGATCTCCTACCTTCACTTACAAATCTCCATAAGAGAAGGATTGTGGAGCAACCAAAATGCTCGCTATGTGGCAACACCGAAACAACTTTGCATGCAGTATTGCAATGCCCACATGCATTGGATACTTGGTCTCACACTAATTTTGCCGAAGAGATCAACAGACACAATTACCAGCAACCAATGGACTGGTTATGGAAGATGCACCAGAGTCTTGATTTAGAAAAATTTGCTCTGTTATTGACGGTTACTTGGTGTATCTGGAATAACCGGAATCAACTTCACCTGAGCCAATCTGTCAGGAACCCAGCAAAAACTGTGGCATATGCTGCAGATTATTGGAGGGAATTCATTGAAGCTTGGAATAGGAGGCAAAGGGCCACAATACGGCCTCCAGTGCAGGACCATCCCCAACTGCAACAATACCCTCCACATTGTTTCATTTTATACACAGATGGGGCTGTTTTCCAAAACCTTGATAAAGGTGGCACTGGAAGCATATTGAGAACTGCACATGGAGGTTTTGTAGCAGCGAGTGTGAGAACTCATGAGGGGCTCACCGACCCGGAACTGATGGAAATACTTGCCATGAGAGAAGGCCTAATGTTAGCACAGCTTCTAAACATCAAGCATATAGCTATAAAGACGGACTGTCAGACCTTACTCCATGCCTTGCGTGAGCCACGTCTGGATCTCTCTTACAAGTCCATTTTGATAGAGGATCTCATAGTTCTAAGCCAATCTTTTGTGTTTTTTGATTGTTCTTACATTCCACGCTCTCAGAATTCAGTTGCGCACTTACTTGCAAGAAGTGCACCTGAGTATGGTTTAGAACAATACTGGCTAGACTCTGCACCACCTTTTATATTTAGAGCTATGAAAAACACTTGTATCTGATATTTGATCCTCCAATCTAATGAAATATTACCGCTTCATTATCAAAAAAAAAAAAAAAAAAAACGAAAGTTGTTCAGTGGCGCTTTATCATAAATTTCATAATAGCTTTGGCTTTACCCTTTGCGGCTTTACCCATGTGATATTTTGTGTCCGTTAGCCCCCAGATCTACCACTTTTCACCCGCTTACAATTCAATACAAATCTCCAACACTAAACAACATACAACGGCTTAGATCTCCGTGTGGTGGCCCATTAAACGACAACTATTCCATAAGAGAATCTCTTTCGCCGATGAAGAGACATTTCATTTTCAAAGTCATTATTGTATGATTTTTGTAAGAGAGTGTTGTTCACGTGTATGTCAACAAGATTAGACGCCCAACCATGTGAACGTACCAAATCTTAATCTGCACCGTTGATTTTTTCACACAGCGAGGACCCCACCATGGTACCCCCATTGATCAACGCCTCAAAATGGACGGCCATCCCCATCATTGGCTCCCATCAAGTTTACCCTAGCGCGTGAAGGTTATTCCAATTTTGATGGACTTTGAGGTTTTGCAGGGGAAGGATTTACTGATTTACACAATCTGTGAGCAAACCCACCTGGAGAGTACAACAATGGCCGGGCGGGGTTGGGAGAAGGGTGTGAATTGCACTCGCTTGAAGAAATCTGTTTATGGGTATTAACACTAATACAATGATAAAATGATGCCATGGAAAAAGACTGGTGCTTTACATTTTTTTGTGAAAGATAGAGGGTGGTGATGCCAGAAATAGCTGCAGGGGTGGTGGTGGATGCATGGTCATAGACCACAGGGCAAACATTTTGGGCAACAGAGTGATGGAGGGATTCCACTTTGACATGTGACCTGGTTCTTCTTTTTCTTGGGATACAGACGGCTTCTCCCCACTACTGACAACCCTGACACACCATTGAGACCTGTGCATTTTGTCCATTAAATCTAAGTGTTAGTAGTAGTATGTTTGCATTCCATGTAGAAGAATCAATCTATTAAGTGTATCAATCTTGTAAGTACTTCTTGATTTTTTTGTAAGTACTTCGACCAAAAAAATCTTGTAAGTTATACGGAATTGGTTGAAGGGAGAGGCTTTTTTGCAGGAAAATGAATGCCTCGTGAGGCGTTTGATATTGGGCCTGGCATGACATGTATCTCTCTCGCCTCATCAATCAATCACATAGCCCCACATTTAGGACCTACTTTATTCACTTTTAGAAAAAAAACCAGCCTGTGAGCCAGTAACTCTGCCCGACTTATTACTGGTTATTACCATTATTGTATTTAGTTCTATAAAAGCCCTACCTACTCAGGGCTTGCTTGTTATTAAGGAGGAGGGGGAGAGAGTAGGGGAGAACTCTTCTTTAGTTCTTTGCTATCTTCAAAGGGGTGTTTTTTTAGCTCTTCATCAAATTGCTCTGAACTCTCAAATTCAGTCATGGCTACAATGCAGAGATCTCTGCTTACTCTTGTGCTCTTCACTCTCATTTTCGCCAACATTTCAGGTGCTGCATCTTTGCTCCAGTAACTGTAGAGTGTACGTTGTGGTTTGTTTAATAATTAAAATGAAGTACTAACTAGTTCGTGGCTGTTTTGTTTTTGTGATTTGTTCTGTGACTAACACTTTCATCTCCACTCTCTCACAACTCCTTTACCTGATTGCATAACTTATCTTCCTGGAACATACCACACTACTTAGACCCCTGCATCTTCCTGTCTATACACTCTGTTCTTCCAGTAGTAGCGTCAATTCCATAACTTATCTTGTCGCCTTAGTTCTAGTGTTACTAGCAACTGTGTAATGGCAAGCAAGTAAGCAACTCACTTTTTTTGCTTAAAAGTTGTGGTATTTTTGCCTGTGAATTGATGTGTTCCTCCCCTTGTTGACCGGAAAACATATAAATCAATATCAGTGACACCGTCATTAATGCTCACTGTGCGACACATGATACCGTTGTAACCAATCCCAATTTTCCTGTTTATATATTGTGGATCTTGGTGTGTTTCTTTTAGCTTTTATCTTTCTATCTTTACCCTTCTTGACTGAGTTTGTTGCTTTTCTTGATATACAGTAGAGGTCTCATCAACCACAATAACACTATACAACAAGTGTACACATCCAGTGTGGCCAGGCATCCAACCGAGCGCAGGAAAGCCTCTACTAGCCCGAGGTGGGTTCAAACTCCCACCCAACAAGGGCTACTCCCTCAAGCTCCCACCTCTCTGGTCAGGCCGCTTCTGGGGCCGCCACGGCTGCTCATTCGACGCCTCAGGCCGCGGCCGCTGTGCCACCGGAGACTGTGGTGGCAACCTCTTCTGCAATGGCATAGGGGGCACCCCTCCAGCCACCCTGGCAGAGATCACTCTAGGGAATGACCAAGATTTCTACGACGTCAGCCTTGTGGATGGCTACAACATCGCAATGTCTATCACACCCTTCAAAGGATCAGGGAAATGCAGCTATGCAGGGTGTGTTAGTGACCTGAACCTGATGTGCCCGGTTGGGCTTCAGGTGAGGTCTAAGGATAACAGGCGGGTGGTTGCCTGCAAGAGCGCTTGCTTTGCCTTCAATTCGCCTAGGTATTGTTGCACTGGAAGCTTTGGGAATCCTAGCACTTGCAAGCCAACTGCTTACTCGAAAATCTTCAAGGTGGCTTGTCCTAAGGCGTATTCCTACGCATACGATGACCCTACTAGCATTGCCACTTGCAGTCGTGCCAGTTATTTGGTCACTTTCTGCCCACATCATCGTTAAGTTGTAGCTTTTGTCTCACTTTAATTAGTTTATGTGTTTGGCCTGTATTGGGTTAGTATCGCTGGGGTTATGTACCAGCTGTTATGATAAAAACTTATATGATATTTATATGTTAGCTTGATTGAGGCGATTTTACATGCTGAGGTATTATTACTCTGCCTCTGAAGCACCCTTCTCCCATAAGCCTTACTAGTTGCTTTGCTTCCTAATTGACTTTGGTTAAGCTGATCATTCGCATACTCCGATCCTAGTAAGTAATTGTGGTGTTTACTCGTTTCAGCCCTACTTGATGCCTCACTGGGGATAGCGCCAAGAGTTTTATATTGCATTAATTATGTTAGGACATGATGTATGTGTAATTGAATGCATTTCGTGCTCAGACTTGAAAATGGGAAAGAAGTTTTTAATGAGCTAGCTGCCTAACGCTGCAACAAGTTAATATTGGAAACGGAGAAGATACCACAACTGGAAGTGCTGATTTTGCTCAAGGAGATTGATGGGTTGAGTTTGTTCGCTTGTTAAAGCCATTCATTGTTTTACTGATTTTTCAAGGCGGCGTAAGTTTTAAACTTTAGTACATCAACCAACCACTAGGATGCTCCATACTTGTTTTTCAAGGGGGATTGTCGTTTACATGGAGGGGCAGATCATAACACTAATGTTAATCTAATCATAAACAGTAACGTTGAGTGGCCCAGAAATTGTTCCGCCACTAAATCAGTCTATACTTAAAATATCAGCTCTTGCTCGGCATAGATGGGGATATTGGCTAGGCATAAAAGGAATATTGTTGACGCTGCATGTTGACCACCTCGAGTTTTATTTTGTCGTGTGATGTAGGCATTGGTCTCGATGTACGCCACTGGCACAAAGATATGTATGGTCCAAGACGTCGTCAATTAGGAGTTGATGAATGAATTGACCAATGCAGAATTGCAAGAATCTTGTTAGTAAAAGCAAGTTACGAGGGAGAGCATTGGGGTCAGAGAGCCGATTGATCACATCGAGGAGGGACAGACACAATTTGGGTAAACGGTGCAGGCTTTGCATTGTCGTAGTGCTAACTCTGTTCCGCACCACTGATGTTTCCTACTTTCTAGAGACAAGCAAGCTCGGAGGAGAGAAATGGGCCACGGTTTCACTGTGTTTCTTCTTCTTTTGTTTCCCGAAAGGTATAAATTTCGTCTTCACAATGATACATTGATTGCCAAAGGGTTATAAATGGGCAGATGCACTTGTATTTGTGTTAGGCCCATCTGGGATGAGTTGAGCCCATTTATCAGTTTTGTGAGTTGGGGTGTGGGCTGGGCTAGACCCGGTATCCAAAAAAGGCGCTGCCCCTAAGATGATCCTAGGATTCCCTTCAAATTTTTTACACACAACGTTAAACTCGTCGGAAAAGACAGACACTTTCCCGCTCTCTCGCAGAATCATGCAGTAAACGATGATCCTCACTACTACCAAACCCAAAGCTCCAATCACCGCCAAACCAATCCGTCTCGCATTCTTCTCCACACAATCTCCTCCCAATCAACCAAACCTCGAACCAACAACAACAACAACACACGAAGCACAACAACAACAACAACAAACCCATGATCATCAAGTTCCCATAACCGACAGGTCATACTGGACCAAGAGAATCCACGCCCTCTGCACCAGACACCGCAAAATCGACGACGCCCTCCGCCTCCTCGAATCCCTCCGCCTCCGCGGCTACCGCCCCGACTCCCTCAACATCAGCAGCATCATCCACGCCCTCTGCGACGCCGGCCGGTTCGCCGAAGCCCACCGCCGGTTCGCCATCTCCCTGGCCTCATCCCCCGTCCCCGATGAGCGCACCTGTAATGTACTCCTTGCTCGGTTACTTGATTCCCGAACCCCATTTAGTACCTTGAATGTCTTGTGCCGTCTGGTGGATGTGAAGCCGGAATTCGTGCCTTCTTTGGTTAATTACAACCGTTTAATCGATCAGTTTTGCCTTGTTTCGGGCCAACCCGGAGTCGGGCACCGGTTGGTTTATGATATGATGGGTAGAGGGCATTGCCCTAGTGTTGTTACTTACACTACTTTGGTTAATGGGTATTGCTGGGTCGGGGAAATGGGTGATGCGTTTAAACTGTTCGATGAAATGCGCGAGCCTGGTGGGGTGGCGCCCAATTCGCTTACGTGGAGCTTGTTGATACGAGGGGTCCTGAGGAAGAGGGATTTGGAACGCGGGAAAGTGTTGATGTCTGAGCTCTGGGAGAGAATGAAGAGCGAAAGAGACCGGTCTGTGAACAATGCTGCTTTTGCAAATTTGGTTGATTGTTTGTGTAGTGAAGGGTTTTTCAATGAGGTGTTCGTGATTGCTGAGGATATGCCGCAAGGTGACAGTGTGAGTGAGGAGTTTTCTTATGGGGTTATGATCGATTCGCTTTGTAGGGCGGGAAGATGCCATGGTGCTTCAAGGGTTGTTTATATAATGAGGAAGAGAGGGCTTATTCCTAGCTTGGTGTCTTATAATTCCATCGTGCATGGGCTTTGCAACGAAGGGGGATGCATGAGGGCTCATCAGTTGTTGATGGAAGGAATTGAATTTGGTTACTCGCCATCCGAGTACACATATAAGGCTCTGGTAGAAGCTCTTTGCCAAGCTATGGACCTCAACAAGGCCAGTGATGCTCTGCAGTGCATGCTGAACAGAGAAGGGGTGGACAGAACTAGAGTTTACAATATATATTTGAGAGCTCTTTGTGCTTTGAATAATCCTACCGAGTTGTTGAATGTACTTGTTTCTATGCTTCAAAGTAACTGTCAGCCTGATGTCATCACTCTCAACACGGTTATTAATGGGCTTTGCAAGATGGGGAGAGTTGACGAAGCTTTGAAAGTTCTAAATGATATGATGATGGGAAAGTTTTCTGCCCCAGATGTTGTGACCTTCACTACCATAGTTAGTGGTCTGTTGAATGCCGGGAGAAGTCAAGAAGCGCATAATCTATTGGGTCAAATGCTCGAAAAGGGTATTAACCCTGGTGTTGTCACTTATAATGCGGTGATCCGTGGTTTGTTTAAACTTGAGTTGGTAAATGAGGCAATGGAGGTCTTTAATAGAATGATAACTGAAGGTGTTGCTGCGAACAGCACTACCTACACAACAATACTGGAGGGATTATGCGAGTCTGGCCAACTGGACGAGGCTAAGAAGTTCTGGGATGAGATTATTTGGCCCTCAAAAATTCATGATGATTTTGTTTATGCTGCCATTCTCAAAGGGCTTTGCCGCTTGGCCAGTTTTAATGAGGCGTGTCATTTCCTGTACGAGTTGGTAGATTCCGGGATCAGCCCCAATATTTTCTGCTACAATATCGTGATTGACAGTGCTTGTAAGTTAGGCATGAAAAGAGAAGCTTACCAAGTTGTGGGGGAAATGCGAAAGAATGGGGTGGTCCCTGATGCAGTAACTTGGAGGATACTTGATAAATTACATGCAATTGTGAGGGAGGAATTAATTTAAGCAGGATTTTCACCATTGCAAATTAGTGGTGCTAAGAGTCAAGAGTTTCGTAGGTGGTCAATCCATAAGGCAAGTTCCGTTCTGGGACTAATGTTATCCGGATGAGCACTTGTCAAAGTAAGAAAAAAACATTCTTTTGGAATGAATAAGAAGTCCAGAAGAATGGATGCAACAAAGCTGCTTGATTGGAGACATGGTTCATAGTAATTGTGCCTGGTCAGGAAACTGATATGGCAAGGGAAAAGAATGTGAAGGCATATCTTTCTGAAATGGCCACTGTTTAGGAGGATAGCTTCTGCAGAAACAGAAGTGCAATACTTGTTATGTGTTTCCGGCAAAAAAAAGAAGTGCAATACTTGCAACCTTTTGTTTCGATTTTCTTAACAGAGGCGAAGGGGGAAAGCAATCTCTTCAAAGTGGATGAAGGAATCAGTTTTATTGTTTATAGGATACCACATTTTTTGCCAAATCTCAAGGAGGCGTTTTGATTTGATCCCACGCCGATCATGATTATTTCTTTCTTTTGTACTAATTGGGCAATCTACTCGAGGCAGTCAATAACTTTGGTAGTAGTACATACTAGTAATAAATTCATTAATTCCTTCTGGTTATCTGGGCTTCCACGTCTTAAAAAAAACAAAACAAAAATTGACTTAAGTTTTACTACTACAAGCAAAGCAACCGACTTTTCCTTGTCCTGTACTCAGCATTTTCCAATTGTAGTGTGTTTGGCTAGTTTACAAGTGTAGTTAAGTCACAGTAGACGCACCTTTTTAAAATTAATCAGTCTGCAAATCAGCTCGTGGTTCGCTAAATAATCAACCGACCTACCATTTTCCAGTGCACGTGCTTCCAACTTGTGCAACTAACATATTCTTCTTTTTTTTTAACTGGCCTTTGAAAGCAGCAAAATATCAATCAAAGGTATGATAATAATAAAATACATGACTCGCAAATTATTAATATAAGGTATCTCCGGCTCACAAGCAGCAGTACTCGTCGTTTTCTACCAGTTAATCACACTCACAAAGCAACATACGGATGGAATGGAACAGACAGGTGGTGTCTAATGAAAGGCTTAAGCCAAATGAAATCAGATTAACAAAGAATTAGATGGTGTAATTGCAATTCCTTTTGGCTTTGATTTAGTTTCTTTTTGGCTTTCAACGTGGCGGGCGTACGGAAAGTGAGCCTCCTTTTCAGTCGTTTTCCGGGGAATCTTGTCGTCCGTGTAGAAAACGTGTTGGAGATCCGCGTCGAGCAAACCGCGGCGTCGTCCTCATTTAGCAAAAGTAAAACATAATTCGTACTTAATTTATTAAGTTTCGTTCATTTATGTACTTAAATTTTTATTTTATTCAGTCATATACATAAACTTTAAAATTACATTTAATCCTATACTTCAGGTGCTGATCGGATGTGAGGCGCACTGACATCTTTGGCCATATGGCAATCGGATGGAGTTGCCACATAGGCAAAAAGATCAATGGATCCCACATCCAGTTTGTACCTCAACTGACCGAAATATACAATTAAACATAGTTTAAAAATTGAGGTATGCAATTGAACGAAATAAACGATTAGGTATATAAATGAAAGAAACGTAATAAGTTAAGTACCGAATATGTCAAAAAGACCCTTTAACAAATCCTCACCACTTGTAGTAGGACAGGAGGAGGATTTTTTTTTTTTTTGAAGAGGGATAGGAGGAGATTTAAAATGGGAATATAGGACTATTTTCTTCTTTCTTTTTTCTGCCAAGGGCCACATGTCTCTTTCTTCCTATTTCCACCGCGTCCGTACTCAATGCTCCCCCGGCTGCCTCTCCTTACCTTTCTTTTCTTTTCTTTTCTTTTTTTTTTTGGAACTCTCCTTTCTTTTCTAAAGAATATTCGCATTAAAGTTTTATATAAAGGCGTCCCGCAAAATTAGTTTTGTTTTAAAATAGTCATTGTTTAGAAACTCCTAAAAATTGTTTTTTTTTTTCCATTTCTTATTGGTAAACAATAAAGCGAGTTGAAAAAAAGTAATACATATTTTCCACATCATATGTGATTTAAACATACAATGATGTGAAGAAGATTTATGATAAATTTAGATTATTCACTAAGATGGTAATATATGACTGATCATAGAAAAATATCATATACTTTAATATTATCTTTGTTCATATTATTAAGGGCCTGTATTTAAAGTATTTGAAGTGCCCTAAGGCAGCCCAGTGCCCGTTTATGTAAGTAATAGTGTAGGTTACTTGTATGTTTTCTACAAGTAGTTAATGTAATTATGATTTTCAATTAAAAAAAGGAAAAACTCCTCCACATCTCTATGAGTACAACACAGGGTGCCATAATTGAACAGAACATAACTATCCATCCACCTTTGCTTTATAGACTTTTCCCCCCAAAAAAATAAGCTCCCATTCTCCCGTCTAACCAACACCATAATTGTAGTCGTCCCGCTTCCGCTCATACACCTATACAATCCAAGGCATATTTTACCTTTACACATCTCAAAATTATTGGGCTGCCCAATGAATCTATTCAAGGACAAAGCAGCATGACAACACCATTTGAAAGGACCAAGTTACTACGAATTGAATGATAGAAACTGCAAAACAATCCGAATCCATTTACCCAACAAATATCACAAAATTAATTTGACTATTTAGAATTTATGGAAACGGAAATGTTTCCAATTAACCCCCGTGAACAATGGTAGACTAGGGGTGAAGGAAGGTAAGGGATGGCTCCTAATATTTTTCTCTTCTTTCGCCATCTCGCATTTAATTAAAAAAAAAGCCTACCCTACACGTTCCTATAAAACCCAAACCCATTCCTTCCCTTCTTCCTTACAAAACCCACACCACAACCAAAGCATCCTCTCCCCCATACCTCTCTCTCTCTCTCTTCTTTAGAAACCCCCAAAGAAATGGAACAAAAGACGACGACAACGGCGGCTGCGACGGCGGACGAGGAGCTGAAGCGGGTGTTCGACCAGTTCGACACCAACAAGGACGGGAAGATCTCGGTGTCGGAGCTGGGGGAGGTGATGAAGTCCATGGGCTCCAACTACACCCCGGAGGAGCTGCAGCGGGCCATGGAGGACATCGACACCGACAAGGACGGCTTCGTCGACCTCGCCGAGTTCACCCAGCTCTGCCGCTCCTCCTCCACCGCCTCCGCCGCCGCCGAGCTCCGCGACGCCTTCGACCTCTACGACCAGAACAAGGACGGCCTCATCTCCGCCGCCGAGCTCCACCAGGTGCTCAACCGCCTGGGGATGAGGTGCTCCGTGGAGGAGTGCGCCAAGATGATCAAGAACGTGGATTCCGACGGCGACGGGTCCGTCAATTTCGAGGAGTTCGAGAAGATGATGGCCAACGGCGTCAACAATGGCGCCTCCGCCGCCGCCGCTCATTAGCCTCTCTCTCTCTCTCGGATCTGTAATAGGCTTAATTAATAGCTTCCTCCCCTCTTTTAGGGTAATGGGTTTAGTTTTAGTTTCGGGTTTCATGGGCTGTTTGTCGGGAAAAGGAAGTTACTTGGGGGAGACAACTCGTTCTTATTTCAACGAATGTGAAAATGTGGACGTTTTTATGCAATTCCCTATTTTCTGTTTCTCTACTCCATGAGTTCTTCTGCTTTTGTCTCTTTTCATTGTTTTGTTCCATAAATTGATTATATGGTGTACATTGTTTCGGTTTGTTCTTGGCTTGATTTGTTTTACGACATCAAATTTGGGAGGCATTTTTCACTATTATTACAACCACATTGAAGAACATCCTTAATAAACCTCTCAATCTGCAATTCTTTCTTTTGACTTGTACAGGATTTGAGGTTGTGGGTTTCTTTTCTTGGTTTTGATGGAAGTGATTGTGGCGTGAGGGAACTTTACCAAATGTTTCTCTAGTGTGCCACTACCAGTATTATTATTTGCCGAGAAGAGCTATTATTGCTATTTTTGGGCGTGGGATGGGATTGGACGAAGACCAGTCAATGAAGTTCGATTGAAAAAGGAATGCTGGGAGAGTTGAATTACTACTACCGGAACATGATGACGACAATTATCAGAAATTTGTTACAATACTTTTTGACCAAAATCTTTTGATCTCAAATCAAGCATTTTAGTCCTCCCTCATGTCATGGGTGTGGCATGCAAGGCATGGTAACTGGTGATGGTCCGCTTTTATCTAAAGCCATACATATTCTCCCCAACCCAAATATCTCCTCTCCTAGTCTCCTCTCCTTTCCTCTCATATTCCCAAGCCCAATTACTTCGGAATTTCGACCTTTTGGATTTTGAAGTGGGTGGGGGCCTTTTCCTCCCCTTTTTTTTCCTCACTCTAATGGCATGTGTTTTGTGGCCTTGTGGGGGAATGGGAAGTATGAATCGTTTGTTTCACTTTAAAATGCAATAACATATATAAAAGAAGTTGATGCTTCCATTGCTATTTAAACATCAAATGTTTAACTAGTAGTTGGTGCCCTTAATGGTAATCAATTTAGTGTCTTTTAAACAAAATTTCTGAATTGGTTCTCATTTTTTATTGTATATGTGTATTGTATATAAGTTTGTTCTATGTATTTCAAGAATTGACTAGTTTAATGATGAAAATTAATTACATCGGCAAAAAAAAAAATTAATTACAATATCTCATACTTTACCAACCTTATTGCATGTTATTCTAGACTCTATTTTCTCTTGCTTTCAAGATTGCCATGGATAATTTTACATATTAACAACCCACATCAATGACCATTATTCAAAAGATGTCAAATTAATAATTTAATTACTATAGTAAATTAATATTTATAGAAACTATAAGAACAAGAATCCGATCAACAAATTGTTTCTAGTTCGCGTTATTTTTTATATGACTCTTCTTCGTTGAACCCGGCATATATCTTATTCTACTTGTTTGTCGATATGTCCTGGTGACGAGTCCCTCGTATGAAGAAATTTCATTTCAAGATATCATTCGATGATCTTGAACCTTAACCCACAAACCTATGGAGACACTTAATTTCGATGATCTTGAACTTGAGCCGGAAGAGGTACGCTTACTCTTTTTCTTTTTTTATGAATCATGAAATACCATGATAATTTCTTGATGTAGGTTTATGCATAAAAAAAAAATTACCTTATCATCTCATAATTTATCATGTTCTGGATGATGCAGATTAGTCTTGGTAGCAAGTACTCCTACTCCCCAATCACAGGCCATTTTGGTGTCCATTTTATATTTGTCCTTCTCATTAAAAATTTGTTAGGGACAAGTTTTTGCGTAACTCTTTTTGCAGATTAGCTAGCAAAGGAAGGATTTATCATGGCCGAGATTTTGCAGTTGGTTTAATTTTTCTGCTTTTCTTCTATCTTCTTGATTAGTTGTGTTTCTTGGATTTTGTCTTAACAACCGCTTGTGTTCATGCTACTTTTATTTGATCCATTAAAAAAAAAAATAGAGACCCTCATGAAAATCATGGAAATCCACCAAACTAGAATTGTTCAACGACTTGTCATTCGTGAGGCATAGCTTCCTTTTTCTTTTTTTCTTTCACAGTGGCATAGCTAATACTGCGTTAGCACCTGGTATTGCTTTTTTCTTTTTTTGTTTTTCCGACGCCAATTCGTTGAACGGAGTAAGCAAGAACATCATCATCAATTTGACTTTCATCATCAAAACACCATATCACCCGCATCCAGAATTCTGATTTGGATTAAATGAAGCTTGATTTCGTGTTTAATGTTGTGGTCTGGAAAAATATGGAATAAAATTGGGTTGGGATCTCGTTGTACAAGACTGTTTTGAGATTTGAGCAATAAACCAAGATCTCACACTACATATCTCAAAAGGAAAGCTATTATACCCAATGGATCCTCAAATCTAAATCCTAAGAATTGATTTTGGAAAGAAATCTGTTTATGCACAGTAACATATTATTTTACCAAAAACTAGTAAATCACGAAGAGTTAGCGAAAATAGTAAGGGAAGAAAAGTTTTGCTAATTGCAGGCTCTGGATGTTGCTTTTTCTAGTGTATTTAACAAAATTTTCAGAATTGTTTCCATCTATTGTGATTATTAGAAGGAAACAAATGAAAGGCAGTACCTATCAATTTTCCTGTATATTCCAAAATTGTTTCAGCCACCTTAAATATCATTTTGGAAATCTCTAATATATAGACGTACGTTTGCCTCCCTAATGGAAACACACAAGGATTTCTCTTTGCGTAAAAGAAATTCAGGATTTTGCTTGAATCTATCCCTGTTTTTAGAAAAAATCTATTTTGAAATTGATCTCGGCTAAATTGTAGACCAAAGGGCAACGTAAGTCCTCTTTGTTTTATGTTTCTCGTGCGATCTGCGATCTTATGATCATGTTTATTTTTTGATTTTTCGTGATTCTATTTGCAATGGCTTTTTTATGAACCGAAGCTTTTCTTTTTGGGTTTTTAGTATTGATTTTGCTAGGTAGTTTCACTTCTTGGTGCACTTATAATGTGTGTAATAAACTGCATTTTTAAACAGTGGCACAGGTGAAGTTTCTTTCCATGTTTATAAAGTTCTAGAGACGGCAGCGGCCTGAATTTTTCCCTATTTCTTTTGGAGCTAAAACAAGTTTGTGGTGATCAGTATAGTTTGACAAACACACCTCTCAAATGCTAATTCAATCTCCAAAAAGTTAATTTTTTTTTTGGGTTAGTGGCATGTGTAGCTACTTGTGTTTCAGGATTGTGCTCTTTTTCCTGTTTTATGGTGATCAGTGTAATTTGAGTTTGTTTTTCTTTTTCCTGTCTTGCACCATTCTCCTTGGCTTTCTTTTAATGATATTACCATGCTTTTCATCAAATTTATAAAAGAATTTGCTTTGTCTGTTTTAATATTGTTTATATTTTTAAGTTCACCAAGTGACTAAAAGAAATGAATTATCTCTGGTACTGTTTTTCCTATGCTTTCAATGGATGCAGGAGGCCTTGACTGATCTCAATCCAAGCGACTGTGTGGCTAAGCAGAAAAGGAAAAATGAGGGCAAGCACATGGATAGCAACACGGCCTGTTCTCATCATCTTAGTCCTGGTGAAGCCTTAATTAAAAACATAAACACACATGATAGCATTGTTTAATCCTCAATCTAATTTGCAAGAAATTGCACAAAAAGTTGGCTAAAATATCACAACCATTGACATGTGGGATTGCTACCTACCTTGTATTGGAACTACTACTAGATATACTGTTAATTCTTTCAGTGCTTGCGCTTAATCCAAAATTTCGATTAATCTCCATTCCCATGTTTTCACTATTTTTATTATGCAGTAAAAATTAACGATATTGAATTCCTACTGGATGGATGCAGGCATTTGTAGTGTTGGTAGTTCCTACTATGGTGATCCCAACCTGGGTTAAGATGACCAAACACATGAAGCGTGAAGTGTATGAGGCAACCTTTCATTTTCAAGATGAAGTTTTGTGTAGAATTAATAACATTTCTACATTCTTTGATCCATTAAGTTCAGCTGCAACCAATTTAGTGAGACTTTTAAGTTCATCTATGGCCGGAAGTGACACCTCAAAATCTAGTACCAGGATGAAGGTAGGCATCCATTCGAGTCAATCCCATGATAATTGAGGTTAATTGTCGAAAGGGTTACATACTCAAAGAAGAGGTATCATGTTAATTTCCTGTCTTCCAATGTTTGCTTCATTGCAGGTGGACCCTGTACTGTTTCAGACATTTTCAGTACTTCCTTTGATATCCCAGATTTCATATATTGGATTCGAAGGTCATTTTATATCGTACTATGATGAAGGCAACCAGACATTTGCACTCTACTCCAGCTCCACTAATTCTTCCAACTCAGGTACAACAGACGTGAAGGAGAACTCCACTTGGTATAAGCAACCTGTGGACTATACAGGAAGACTCCATGGATTGGCAGTTGAACACTATCCTATGGTTAAGGCCAATGAAAGCTGGATTCAAGGAGCCACGGATAATCCTGATGGAAGTGCAACATTAGGATATGGATGGAACAACGCTGAAGATCTTCTGTTCCTGAATACAGTCCGTATACAGGGGAAAGGGGTTATCTCGTTGGGTTATCCAGTTAAAGCATTAGTCAATTACTTGAGTAGCATTCAGCTTCATGGAGGAAAATTGTACTTGGCTACACTTGATGGAGTACAGCTTATGGAAGCATTTCCAAACACCGAGATGTTGCCCGGTGGAGATTCAGTTTCTTTCGACCTGATAAATCCTTCTAATGGAGGAAAGGATCGCATTGCATATGCTTGGTGCCGCCCCGACAGTACATGGCATAAGAAGCCAATTCTAACCATTGGAAAAAAACGCTACACGGTTGATTGTGCCCCACTTGAAATCCTGGGTGTAAAATTGGTATGTTCCATTTTCTTCAATAATCCATTTTCTTTGTATGCTGGAGGGTTAGTGATACTTTTTGCGATACTAATCGATGCTAGTAACTGAGACCTGCAAGAGTACCAATGAGCCATAAGCCTAAGCATACAAAGAATCATTGTTGAAAAGATATTAGTTTAATTATATAGTATTAGGAAACTAGTACGTTTAATATCTAGAATTGCGAAAGAACTATTTAATGTAAACTACAAGGAAAAGCCAATCTAATTCTCTGCCGTTTGGTTCCAGGTATATGCATTGGTTTTCCCTTTCGATGAAGTTGTCAGCAAAGTTCGATGGATGACTGTCATTTCTCTGCTTCTACTGACACTAATACTTTTTATAATGGTCTTCTCAATCTTTATTTTCGTTGTCTTCATGATTAATTCTGCAAGAAGAGAAGTGCAGTTTTGCTCATCGCTAATAAAACAGAAGGAAGCAACTCAACAAGCAGAGAGAAAGAGTATGAACAAGAGCCTTGCCTTTGCTAGGTCTAGCCATGACATTCGTGCTGCACTAGCGGGCATTAGTGGTTTGATAGAATTGTCTTATGAAGAGGTATCTCCAGGTTCTGAGTTGGACATAAATTTGAGACAAATGGATGGTTGTGCCAAAGACCTACTTGGTAAGCCTTTTTTCTCCTGTTTGCTAGCACTTCAAAGGTAACAGCTAGGAGTTCTTCTGACAAATGTTACATTCCTTGTTCAGGTTTGTTGAATTCTATTCTCGACACCAGCAAAATGGAAGCAGGAAAGCTGCAGCTCGAAGAGGAGGAATTCAATGTAGCCAATCTACTGGAAGATGTTGTTGATTTGTTTCATCCTGTGGGTATGAAGAAGGACGTTGAAGTGATATTGGACTCCTATGATGGCTCCTTTCTCAAGCATTCTCTTGTGAAAGGTGACAGAGCAAAACTGAAACAAGTTATCTGTAATTTGCTAAGCAATGCTGTTAAGTTTACTAGTGAGGGGCATGTTTCGGTTCGTGCGTGGGCTCAAAACTCCGCTTTTGAAGACAAGATAACTGAATCGAGGAGAAACAGTCTGTGGAAAGATTTTCCATGCTTGATTTACAAGAACAAAGAGGAATATGATGATCTGGAAACTGTGAATGCAGTTAGGAATGATCCAAACTCTATGGAATTCGTATTCGAGGTGGATGATACAGGTAAAGGAATTCCTAAAGAGAAGCAAGAATCAGTCTTCGAGAATTTTGTTCAAGTCAAAGAAACTGCTCTGGGACAAGGTGGTACTGGTTTGGGACTTGGTATAGTTCAGTCATTGGTGGGTAACTTATTTGTTAGAGTTTTCTCTTTACCCCTCTGATCTGTTAGGTTGCAGATATATCTTTCTGCATTGAGAATCTTGCACATTATAGCTTGCCATCCTTGAAGAACATCTCATGGTCCATTCATTACATAAAATTACTTTATTTTCTTAAGAGAAGCAGAATCATTTTCCTTTCAAGCTTCTGTAGTGTATATACCCATATACAAGAATCACCTCTAATATTTGATTGTACACCAGGTACGTTTGATGGGCGGAGACATAAGAATTGTAGATAAACCAAATGGGGAAAGGGGGACTTGTTTGAGGTTCAGTGTTCTTCTCATTGCATCAGGGACTCCAACTAACGATGACATAGAAGCCAACAATACTGACAACAATACTGACATGGGGTGCTATTGCCTATCCGATTATCAACGTTTGGCACTGTCTAGAAGAATTCCAAGTCCTGGCCTTACAAGTCCTCAGCTATCACTGCGTAGTTCTTCTCCTAAAACTGAGGGATCCCTTGTTGTCCTATTCATCCACAACGTAGAAAGGCGAAGAGCCTGTCACAGTTTTATGGAACATCTGGGAATAAAGGTGTCTGCTGTAAAGAAATGGGAACATCTTCGTTCTACTCTGATGAAGATAAATTCCACACTCAGTATTTCACCTCAAGGTTCTAGAAAGAATGACTTGGGTTCAAGAAGTGACAACTATAGCTCCAGATCCAAGGACCTGCCTTTGAGTTCAATGGATGGGACAACCCAGAGAACACATTCCCATACAAGTATCGCCAACAGAATTATACCTAGCTTTGTCCTACTGGTGATCGACGTTAGTGCTGGAGCATTTCAGGAAATCTACAAGATTGTGGAGGAATTTAGGAGACAGCTTCATGGTACTCGCTGCCAGGTTGTCTGGTTAGATAAACCAATGTCACGTAACATTCAGGTGGACAAGATTGACCCTTGTGATGAAATTTTCCTGAAACCATTCCATGGCTCTCGGTTGTATCATGTAATAGGACTTCTACCAGAGTTCAGCGGCAGTGTCTTCCCTCAGGGAGCTCCTCCTAGACCAAAGAGAGAAAGCACAGTTGATGCCAACAACACTGCCAGGGATATTGAGTCATCATCTGAAGAGCAGCAGTCTTATGGCAGGACAAAACAGAAATCTGCACCACCTTACGGACGACATTCACTTCAGGGAATGGACCAACAAGCAGAGACCCGCACAAAAAGGGAGAACTACATGAAAAGATACCCATCAGCTAATCAGGAGAGGTCTGCTGTTGTGTTCAAGCCAGCAACGTCAACCGAAACTGAACCAATCAGAATCTCAGAGATACAGGAAGCATCCGTCAATCGAAACAGTGACAAACCCTTGAGTGGATTAAAGTTCTTGGTTGCTGAAGATGTTGTGCCGGCACGCCGGATAGCTATGAAACATCTGGAGATACTTGGAGCAACAGCTGAGGTTTGTGGGAATGGACAGGAAGCTTTAGCAGCAGTTCGAAAAGGCCTAGAGGACCAAAGGATATATGATGGTCCTGTTGTGCCCCCATATGATTATATACTCATGGACTGTGAGGTACAAAAAGACTATAATTAACTACTTATCTTTCTCTTTTCTCAACAAAATTTCAGTTTTGCTCTTTGCATGGTTATGCTTGAGCTGAATGAAATTAAGAGTTTAAAACCACATATGTTTATAACCTCTTGTGTTTGTAGATGCCAATAATGGATGGATATGAAGCAACAAAGGCAATAAGGAAGGAGGAGAGAAGATATGGCATCCACATGCCGATCATTGCATTAACGGCACATGCCTCAGGGGAGGAAGATGACAAGAGGATTGCGGCTGGAATGGATCACCATCTGGTCAAGCCGCTAAAAAGAGAACAACTAGTGGAAGTAATCAAAAGCATTTAGCTAGTGAACTTATCTCAGTTTACTAACTAACCTATCTCCTTGGTAGTCTGTTATGCATGCTACTGCAGTGCATTTAGTATTTCCTTTTTTAATTTCCAAATGCTATTGGCAATAATGATAACCCGTAACTTGTAGAGGACACGATCATTGTGATTCCCTCTATGTTGTCTGTTCTGCTCCCACAGGAGGAGGGTGTACCATGGTTAATTATATTATTATACATACATACAGTTGATCTTAGACCCATAGGGTGGCCTGTAAATTGGAGAACTTGCTTCTCTGATCCTGGTGTGGTTTATGAAAGAAATGTACGTCTAGTTTATATTTGTATCAGAAATTCTGTAATGTTTGACATGGGAGAATGTTTTATTGGGTTGGTTGAAAAAATTTGGCTATCTTCTTCCTCTTTTCTTCTATATACTCACGAGTCTTGGTGGATTTGATTATGCGTGACTTCAGGGCCTAAAACCTGAATGTGAGCCTGCTTGTAACTTTCGGCTTAGCAAACCCGTGAATAAATTCTGAATCTTATGTGAATCATTTTTTTTTGTATTCTTTAGTTTAAATGAAGATAACGGTTTAGCAATATAAATAAGCATACACAGTCACAATCTTGTCTTCTCTACTGGTCCATTACCATACCATCTCCCAATCAAAGGCTAATCTGGTATCAGTTCAAAATTAAATAGGGCTTATTTGGTATACTAAGCTCCAGAAGCTACCGGCCAGTTTGACTTGAGTTGTGAAATCTGAGATCCTTTCGATCTTATTTAGTATCAATTAATTAACTCAATATCTAATCTAAATGGGCCAAGAGACACAAATAGCATGTAAAGAAAAACAGATCCTGTTAATTTGTTTCTTCACCTGGTAATCTTAGGTGCTTGTGAAAGCTGCGCTTGTGCTGTCATGTAACCAAGAATATAAATTCCTAGACTGTCATTCGCCATTATTACTAACAACCCGTTAATGAATGCAGGCTAACCACTGATATGTATGATTAATTATACCCTTAAACCNACATCTCTAAGGGTTTGTCTTTTGGGGTTTTCCTTTGTGAGTTTGGAGATTTTCACTGGCTGAGTTTTCTTCATGGGTTGTTTTTGGAGTCGGTTGTGAAGTTTGCTTTTGGATTTCTTGATAGACCCCTCCCCGAGGAAATCTTGGAATGTAGGTAAAGCAGGGAGTTGTTCAGGAGGGGGTTGGTGCTCACTGGGAGATGGTGGTGTCGGGATAAGATCTAGAACCGGAGTCCCCTCTGGTAGGACAATATGTGAGGTCTGGACAGGTGGGGGAGGTGCATTAGGGCTGGGGAGGATGGCCGGGAACCGAATTAGTTTAGTAGTTAGGAAAACGAACTTTACCACCCAAGGCACCAACTAATGGTCAAATTCGGACCATTAAAGTCCAAACAGAAAAGACTGTGAAATGATTAGCCATTATCACAGCACAATATTCGTAAGCAAACTACTTGAAACTGTTAAACAAGCAACTAATCTCTTGCTAAGGTAACATAGCAGTTAGCAAACAGTTGAACGACAGCCATTAAAAGCATTTAAGTCACCAATATAATATTGTTTGTATAGTTGCAAGGTACACATGGAACAAATTGATTGGGCATTCGTCCAAATATTTTGCAAGTGGGGTTGCAATATAGAAGAGTTGAGGATTAAAAAAATAGGTTATCCTATTTTTATCCTTGACAACATCATAGGAAAGACATCATGTCTTGTATCCATGTTTTCACATGTCAGCACTCAATAACCTCCAAAGCCAATGCCAATATATGCTTTGTAATGTACATGTGTTGCTTCGTTTTCAAGTGCCAATAAAACCTTCAATTTTGGGGTTTGTAAAACATATTCACAGCATCATATCATATATATCATAACTACTAGAAGGGTCGTCGTGTGCCTAAATTTTCTTTGTTATTTGAATTTTTTTCCAACTTTCTTTTAGAACCCACCTCTCCTTTCTTCTTGTTTTTACACACTGTTGTTTGTTCCTGAAGAAGAAGAAGAAGAAGAAGAGGGAGGTAGAAGCTATGGGGGATTCATACGATGAAGAGTGTGATTATCTCTTTAAAGCTGTCCTAATAGGAGACTCTGCTGTCGGGAAATCCAATCTCCTGTCAAGGTTTTCTAGAGATGAATTTCGGTTGGATTCTAAGCCAACCATAGGGGTTGAATTCGCCTACCGGAACATTAAAGTTGGTGATAAGCTCATCAAGGCTCAAATATGGGACACTGCCGGCCAAGAAAGGTATGTAAATCTTGTTTCTTACTTTGTTCTTCAACTTAACCTTGTTGCTATATATACATGGAATTATATGATCATGGTATCACCTTTCCTTTCCTGGGTTAAAGTTCTTTTCTGATTAATAACGGTCTTTGGAAATTTGAAGGCCAAAGTATAACAGGTTCTAAAGTTTGCAGTTAAGTGAAAACTTGGTGATGGTCTTTGTCTTTTGGAGTTCTAGAAGTTTGAATTCATTATAACCTGGAAAAGCATGATACTACCTCTCTATATCTATCTCTTCTGTGTTACAACATCAATTTTCCATTGAATTGATTTGACTTTTGAGTATCTTCTTGCACCCAGTTTTTATAATTTACAAGCTTTTGATTTGCAGTATGTAATAAATGGTTTAGTTTCTGAGGACTGTTTGTCATGTGGGGATCTCTTTTGATCTCCATTAAGGCCTAATGGTGAAGATAAGTATGTGTCCAAATAAGCTGTGGGTCCTGTTAATGAATCCAGGGGAAAACATCTTTGGTTAATCTGGAATATAGTATAGTGGATTGAAAAGCATATCCACAACAATAGAGGTTCACGAAAAGAATGTTACAATAACAGATGGACCAGCTGTCTGCTACGAAGATGAGATACTAACCCTCCTTAGTTTCCACTTTTAGTTCCCTTCCCTTTTTTGTCATGGAGTTAGGTCTGTTTGGACCATAGGGTTTGTCATGTCATTAACGATTAATTAAGATGCTTGTGTAGTTGTCTAGACCAAAAACTAATGCGAATTATAGCACCAGATTATAAAATCAGCAGCCAATAAGTTTGACGAAACATGCTTATCCATTTATTGAGTAAGAAGGGAATACAAAAATTTCCACATCCTTTTCTAATAAAGACAGATATCAGGAAAGAGCTTCACATTAAAGTTTTCCCCTTTTTTCTTCAAAAGCAAGCCATGACATTTGTTGAATTGTCGTTATTTAGTTTTAAATGTTTGAACATATGGCAATAACGTATTAAACCATCAAATTCTGATTTGTCTTTATGGACCGTGTAAATGAATAAAACCAATTCTAAACCATTTCTTCTTTAATTTATCAAGTTTCTTTTCATTTTCCATTATCTCATTAAAATGGGAATGAAAACCATTCTATTGCAGATTTAGAGCCATAACAAGCTCATACTACCGTGGGGCACTGGGAGCACTACTAGTATATGACATTACTCGAAGAGCAACATTTGATAACTTGAAGAAATGGTTGCATGAGCTCAGGGAATTTGGTAATCCTGATATAGTGGTTATCCTTGTGGGGAACAAGGCCGATATTGCTCATTCCAGAGAAGTTGAGAAAGAAGATGCCCAGAATCTTGCAGAGGCTGAAGGTCTATGCTTTATGGAAACATCGGCTCTGGAGAATTTGAATGTGGAAGAGGCATTCATGGAAATGATAAGGAAGATTCACAAAATAGCTAGTCAAAAAAGTTTGGAAGCTAAAAAGAATGATCACAGTGCTGCTAATGGTAAAGCCACTCTTCCTGCTGGGAAAGAAGTGGTGAATATTAATATTGATGAAGTAACTGCTACAAAACAACCAGGTTATTGTTGCTCAAGGTAATTATATAGATCGGTGTAATTTTGGGACAATTTTTGGGTCCTGTTCCTCCGATCATCCTCTAGTATGATTTTTCTTTCTACTTAATGATAAGTAGTAGTATTTTTCTTGACTCATATATATAGTTTTTGTGCTTATGTATATATGTATACTGAATTATGATTATTTATCATGTCGTATCTCTTACATGTAAAACTAACAACGAGCTAGATTTTAGATTTAATAATAATGGTAATAATTTTCATGCGATTATGAATGCTCGTTCATAAGCTATTTCAGCGGTTGAGGCTCTAATTCGAGATTTTTAATATGCAAATCGACATCTAAAATTAATAATAATAGGTAAGTCCAACTCTATTCAGATTCTACTATAAAAAAATTCAAATAATTTTCCATTCTAATATCAACATTAACAATCTTAGAATATCTTACACTTTGACGTTTGACGTTTTAACATTTTGAGGGAATCAGATTATTGGGAAACTATCCTTAAAAAAAAAAAGAAAATTCTTCCAATATTAGGAATAATTTTCTTCTCTTTCTCATCTTGCAGAAAGTCAAGCCCAACGGCTAACTAGTGCAAAATCTACGTAAAATTAATCACTGTAGAAACATTTGTAAATGAGTACCAAAAGAGTTCTCAAAAAAAGAAGAAAGATTCCCATCCCATCCAACTTTTGTTTATTAAATATGAAAAGAATTTCAGGGGTTAATTGCAAAACACAAAAACCTTGGGCGACGCTCGTAGTATTTCTATTATTCTCAGGGGCTTTGCAAAACTTAACAGCCGTTAAAGTCATCGTCGTCGTCAAGCACGTGCGACATCGACGACGAGAGTCCCATTTCCCACGCGTACCCAAACCAACATCGACCATCATGACAAGCCTGTGACCTTTTCCCACCCTCACCGCAAACGGCCACATCATACAGAAAACGACACGCGTAAATCTCACTTCACCTGTCACGGTAAGGGGTACCCCTTCCTCCTCGTCCGCCAACAGCCTCCACCCTCCTCCTCCCTCAGTCCTCCTCTCCTCGCCCCTTCGCTTAATTTGTGATTTTTTTCTTCTTCATTGGAGCAATAAACAAAAAAGACCTTCCACCTCGCTAAAATGCGCCGTGTTGCGTACACAACAGCAGCAAACCCGCAGCACACACTGATCTGAAGATCGAATTAGTGGATACACAGGATGGCGAATTGGATCACTAACAAACTCAAAGTCGCCGAAACCTTCTTCGAACAGGTTTCCTCCTCTCTCCCTCCCTCTCATTTCTTTTATATTTTTTTTGTTCTCCGTTTTCGGTTTGTTTTTATTGATTTTACGGTGGTGATGGACGGTCCAGATCGACGAGAGGGCGGCGGAGCTGAAGAAGCACGAGCGGCCGCGATCCGACGAGGAGAAGTTCCCGGTGCCGGTGAAGACGGGAGGCGCCGTGCCTTTGAAGGACCAGCTAAAGAAAAAGAAACTCGAAAAGACCGGAAATCACGACGAGTTTCGGGGGATTTTGCTCTCCGATTCCGGTAATACCAATGTAACTAACAATGTCTTCGTTAACAATAGCAATACCAGTAGTGTTAACAATAATAATGGCAAGAAAGAGGATTTGGATGGGCAAAAGTCTCCTCCTGATCCGAAACCGAAGCCCACGCTTACTGACAGTGATTGGACTGAGCTCCTGGCTACTCCTAACAAGGCTGCAGCCAGCTCACCGGGCCGTGGTAATGCGGCGCCTGTGATTAGGGGGATAAGGAAGGATGGCAGGAGGAAGGGGAGTTTGGGGTCGAATTTGTCGGTGGGAGAGGGGAAAAGGAATTTGAAGGGAGATGCTGGTGGGAGTAAGTTGAATGAGGGCTTGGATGTTGCATTGGGAAGTGGTAAACTGAATGGGAAAGCAAATGATGCGGAGGAGTCTAGTTCGTCTGCGAGGTCTTCAAGTGTTGAGTTGCACAGTAGTGATGGTAAGGGTGTGGAGGGGCAGGATTCGGATCATAAGGAGACGGGTGGTGTTGCTGGTGCTAATCTTAGGGGGAATGGGAAGGAAAAGGTTGAAGGAAATGGTAGGGGTTTTGAATCGACTAGCAGTTTGGGGGATGGTGTTTTGGTAAGGGAAAAGAAGAATCGTTCACTGGAAGTGTTGTCTGTTCTGGAGAAGGTTGATGGGATCTCTGATGTGAAGAAGGGAGTGGGTGATGTTTATGATCGGTTGAGGCGTACGGTGAAAGGGAAGCGTGGAGCATCTAGAAGTTCTGTTTCTGATGAACAACTGAAGAGAAGCTCTTCTTCAACTAGTGACGAGGGCTCTGATTCAGATAGCGAGTCGGGTTCATCGTCTGACTCTGAGAGTGAACGAGAGCGGGAGAGAAGGGAGAGGATTTTAGCTGAGAAAGCGGCAGCTAAAGCTGTGGAGGCCATCAAAGAGCGGGAGAATGTGGTTGCTAAATTGGAAGGTGAGAAACAGAGCTTGGATAAGATACTTGAAGAACGAGCAAAGCAACAAGAACAAGAGGTATTTGTGGTGATGGATCTTTACATTGTTGTTCTGCACGTTTAATAATCTCTAATTCTAATATTTCTTGACCTCTTTGCCTACCAGGCTTCTGAGCTGCAGACAAGCATGATGGAAATAATGGAAGCTGCTGATTTAGAAAAACAGAAGCATAATAATACTAGAATGGAGGCCCTTGCACGATTGGCCAAACTGGAGGTATATCAGCATTTGGATAGTTATATGTAATTAAATGTTGGCATTTGTTAGCTGACTTCTTTCAAAATAACATTCTGATTGCAGACCGCTAATGCTGATCTTGCAAGATCCCTTGCTACTGCACAGAAGAACCTTGAAGTACAGGTATGCTGAAATTCTGATTCGTATTGACATTGTGATTTTATCCATCCACTTTAGATCTTGTTCAGGTTGATTTTATCCATTTGGCTTATTTTTTTTCGTATAGTCAGAGGATGCTTTGCTTCATCTTTTTCCCCTTTGCGTTCCTATATTATTTGCTTCTGAAGGGCATTAAATTTTGTTGAAGTATAGTGTTCTATTTGCTGTGTAAACAAAACATACAAATGGTTAATGTGTTGGAGGGTTGGGGGCACTGCTGCATCATTCTTAGAAAATTTCTTCTGCAGTAAATAACTACATTGTATAAGCCAGATATCTTTTCATGATGGATTTGCCAGTGTTTAGCTCATGCATATATTCATAATGTTGATTGTCAATACATTTGGTCTACCTTTTTGCTGACAATTATCCGTGCAAAGATGCTCTCTTGTGCTATAGACTGTTGAAATTTTTCCCCACACATTTGTTCACGGACTTATCATTATACAACAAAATAACTATCACTGCTTGCTTATTTTTTGAGGACCAGATCAATCAGGTAGCAGAGCTTGGAGAAAAATGTGATCTGAAAGAAGTGGCTGTTGAAGGTGTGTCTTATTGAGTTTTAATTTTTATGAATACTGAAATTACTTTTTTCTTGTATTTTTTTTTTCTTAGTGAAATTCAGGTCAATAGTATTTCTTCATGCTCTAACCTGAGGAGGGTCTAACGTAAGCCTACATTCACATACATGGTCAATAGGTTAATTAGAGGAGGAGGAAGAGGAGGAAGGGGCAGGTTCATTGCTGTGGTGAAGGGCTTTTTATTGGGAGCTAAGATTTATACTAACCTGTGCAGTACTAGAAGTAGGTTCAGGCTGAAGTTTGATGTTGATTAGTTGCTGAACTTTTGGTATTCAAATGAACTGAAGTTCAAGCAATTGAAGTACTTTGGTTGAAACTTTTGGTATTCAAATGAACTGACACTGCATTTAACAGGCTTTTGCCCTTTTGTATTAACTACCACAATAGCAAGTTTATCTTACAAACTGAAGGGACCAAATTGTTTGTTTCGAAAATTGAATCATTTTAAGGATATCATCTTGCTTATTGGTTTGTCTCTTTCAGATCCATACTTTGTAAATTGGTTTGGTGAAAGCTGAAAGTTTGTGCTTCTAGGTTTCCTGTGATACGGACTATTGTCTTCTCAAAAACATGATTTCCTGCTACTAATTGAAAGTTATAAGATGGACTCTTAATTGCTCTACTTCTTGAACTCTTTTTCTCCCTGCAGAGCTCAGGAGGAGGATCTCCAAGACTCACCAGACTGGAAACTACCTAAATCAGGTGAGCTTCACCATGTTGATGATAATGTTATAGCACAATGGTTGAGAAGGTTGCTACTGTCCTAGTGGATTTACTTTCTTTATCTAGCTTCAGTAAAATCCTTTAAGTGCCAATAGGTTTTGGCCTGTTTGTGCTAACTTTTATTCTGCGCATGAATTTTTTTAGTTAGCAGCATCAAAAGGAGCTGAATTTGAACTGGAGATACTTGAGGCAGAGCACTCATTTCTCACTGATAAGATTGACAGATTGCAAGATAAGGTCTGGTTTCTTGTGTCTCAAATTAATGTAGCACTTCTTTTGGTGATGCCAGCGTATCATGTTTGATTGGTTATTTCAACTTTTGGGGTTAGACTGCAAGACAATTGTTATTATTGTATTCATATGAGCTATTCATGCTGAAGGTGGAAAATTGACTCTCTTAATCTGATTTTCTTGAGAAGGTGTCGATTGTCTTCAACATATTAGTTAATCTCTTTTATGGTTGATTTGTAATGTTTCAGGCTAAGAAGCTGGAAGCTGATATTGAGATCACAAAAAGAGAAATGGAGGATCCAACAGAAGTGGAAATTGAGCTCAAGCGTAGGCTTAGTCAGTTGACTGACCATTTGATTCAGAAACAAGCCCAGGTTTGCCCTTGAAACTTGCACGGAATTGTTGTTTAGGTGAAGTTTGATGGTGCTCTATAAATATCTTTCTATTGACGTGCATGGAATTGTGGGTGACATGCTCTATATAAAAGAAGCTTCTGCATTCTTTTTCTCATTCATAGTTATAGTCTTATAGACGTGGAAAATGCCAAAATCTATCAATTTTGACATAAAAACGCTCTGGGACAGTAAGTATGAATACTTGGCCTTGAAAATAGGTGTAATAATGCATTGATGAGTTTGTTAGTAACCTATCAGAACTAGTTGGCAACCCAAAAAAAAATTCAGAATTACTTTATTCTAGCTCCTTGACTTACTGGAAGTAGATTGTATCCTGGCTTTTGTTTCTGAAATCGATAAAATGATCGACCAATGCAAAACACTGGATTTGCCTTTTGCCTTAATATAAGTCATCCACTGTGCGCTCATTTTCTTCAATGTAGAACTGCACACTCAACCATGTTGCCCTACATGTATGGCACAAATGAATTGCTAGATTTGAGGACGTACAGTGCGTGTTTTGTTTATAGACAACATTTAATAATTCTTATCCAACCAGGTTGAGGCTCTCTCCTCAGAGAAGGCAACTCTGCTTTTCAGAATTGAGGTATATTTCTTTTCCAGATGCCTTCGCATGGACCATTGGTCAGAGAAAGTATGGCTTCTTGTGACTTATTATTCTACGTGATGCATTGACAGGCAGTATCAAGGTTGCTGGATGAAAACAAGTCTGTTGACTCGAGTGATCCGGAATCAGCAACATGGGATATCTCCGATTCAAGGTTGAGGCCCCTACTGGCAGATAAATTACGTTCAGGAAGGAGACATTTTGGATCACTAGTGCAACAACTAGACACAATTTTCTTGGCTGGCGCGGTGTTTCTCAGGAGAAATTCTGCTGCAAGATTTTGGGCTCTGTTTTACTTTGTATGCCTTCACTTCTGGGTCATTTATATTCTCTCGTCTCACTCGCCAGTCTCCCATGAGGGCAAATCTGGTGCTGTTGTTTCCTTGGAAAATATCAACAACACTGGGGGTGTATAGTATTGTGCTTGTTGTGCATTCTTTCTTTTCTTTTCACCTGCCTCGGCTTTTAGGAGGCTGCCAGGGTGATATATGCGCAATAAAGCCAGTGGTAGGGTTGTAATTACTTACACATCATCGACAAAGTAATTCAAATGAAGAAATTATTTCTCATACGATTATATCAATCTACGGTGGTGCTCTTGCCCTTTTCCCTTCCGTAGAATTGCTTGAAATATTGATGTAATGCTGAGTTTAGGCACACCGTCCAATGACTAGGAACGAAATGTTAAGGGTAAACTTGCTATAATGGTAGGTTATCAGGAGTACCGGTATGAAAAGAACTAACTTCAATATCAGTGTACCATTCCTTAATGATATAAACCAAACTTCAGTTGGCAGAACGAAAATGGGAACATACAATAATGTGGACAACGGTGCCTCACAGCATTTCTACACTTTGCTACCAGAAAAGTAAAAACAAACAGCAGATTATCTGGTCCTAATTCATCTTCATCACATCCCCGCCTTCTCCCTGGCTTGTTCTATTCCTTGGACATACAGGAAACAGCTTATGAGGGAGAGCAAATTGGAATCAAGAGTAAATATTGCATATAAAACAATTCAGCAAGATTTGTCCTACATTTGGTATTACATCACTTACAACTTGACCTACATTCTAATATCACCAAACTGATTCATTAGTTGGTTCTTACTCCAACACAAATAGGGTTGGTATAGTGGTCAAATACAGGATGGAGAACATATGGAAATGGGATGGTTAATCAAAATCTAATACACAAGACAAACAAAGTGAATGATTGTTCTTATCAAATGGCATCAAAGACTCACCATATCTGTGGCTCTTGTGGAAGATTACGACTATACAAAGGAAATTCAAAGAGGAAAATGGTTTTGAACCATGAAGGCAAGTTTCTGTAGACCGTAGTAGGTAGTGGAATGAGAGGGCTGCAACCAAAGATGAGAAATTCAGAATTTCAGTCGTGGAGATAAAAAAGGAAAAAGCAGAATTTTTTTTTTTTTGTTTCCCATATATGCAAAAGAAAATATGAACTTAACCTTGTTGAACTTTTGTACATCCTGTATGCAGAAACATTTCCATATTTCTTGTCTGCAGATTCCTGTATCATTCAAGTGGAGTATAATAAGCAGTTCGAGAAATGGTAGGCAACTTTCAAGCAACATATCTCAAGAAGTAAATGCAAACCTCTAGTAATGGTATGCCACTGAGAAAAAGAAGCAACAACGTGAGGAAGATTGGCCCAAGGATTACAAGCCACTCAGCACCTTCCAGCACGGGAGTAGAAGCCAAAAATACTCCCCACCAAAGAAAGATCTGACCACATTAGACATTAATGTTTCATTTGTTTTGGGATAGTACAATATCCGCCTAGCAGTATTCGAAATGCATAGACAACAAATCCAGGAAGACCAGAGGCCACTTTCAATTGAGAACTATATGCCAGTATGTGCAAAAAACACTTAATATTTTATGTCTCTGATAGGCCTCCACTTTTAACTACATCAAATAACCTATATGAATACCACTATCAGCAAACTAAGCCACAGCAAGTATCATTCTTTGCTAGAATCCTGCAGTTGAATCCACAATGATATTCAGGTGCTCAAACAACTGCAGTCTGCAGTTTGTAGTGCAACTAGTGACTAATCAGTTCCTTTTATCACAGCAAATGCAAGAAGACTAGCATGACTTCTAAGGTTATTATCGGAGAAGCACCACATTGATTAAAGATACAGCGTCTAACCTCGCCAAAATAGTTGGGGTGACGTGAGTATTTCCATAACCCAACATTACACCATTTCCCTCTGTTTTCTGGAGAATTCTTGAAAGCCAGCTTTTGTTGATCAGCTGTAGCTTCGATTGAGATACCCACAGACCACATAATCCACCCAATTATATCCTCAGCCTGAATGGATGGATTTCTGTCGCTTGCATTAACCACGGTTACAGGTACACTCACAGTCCAAACCCAAACAGCCTGCAGATTAGATGTTGAAACATTTTAACTTTGCAAACGACAACAATATCAAGTAAGAAGACAATCATACAGTCAATCTTGATATGAAAACAGGGGTGCTTAAACAACCTGAAATGTCCAGAAAACTGCGAGCCTCCTCAAATTAATACGAATTTCATCAAAACGTCTATCCTCTCCCCACTGCAAAATCCTGTTGTGAAGATTCCATAGGTTAGAATAACGAAAAAGTTGGCATGGCCAGTATTAGTTTTTAGCTTCTCAGATTGGACAACTAATTAAACATTGACATTGAAAAGATTCTAAGGGTACATGGAGCATCAACCTCCACATGTCAACTAAGAATTTTGGGCTCACATTGTCTGTCATAAACCCACAATAATGACTGTGCATGTGATCTAACTCATCAAAAACTAATAAACTCGGACAGAAATCAAAACCAACAACAAGAAAGAAAATGCGTCATAAAATGCCTGCTCCTTTAGTACCTCATCAACAAAAAGATCGCAAGGCGAAGACCCCACACTGTTACAAGCAAACTCAAGACTACCTGCCACATCATAAACGAAGTCAACAATGGTGTATGGAAAATACTGATCTCAAAGAAATATTGTAGGACAACCCAGCACGTCAGTGCCACTAAATTGTAAGCCAATAAGGAGAGGGATTTACCTGTCTGAAATGCCATGTCCCTTTGACAATCAGAGTCAACACAGCAAGTATAACGAAATTCGTGCTTCCTGAGGCAAGAAGACCCAGATTAACCCACATAAACTATGAAAATCTATAGCAACGGAAAAATGATAACAACACCACCACGCAACTGATTAAGGCCTGCCATTTTTCAGCAAGGCCAGGGACAATCAAAATGCAAAACAGTAGTCTTCAGTTTTGACAATTAGTATTAATTTAACTTATCCAATAAACTGAGAAAGGCCCAACGTACAGACTAATTTCTGATACGCCCATCAGCAGACCACAAAATTATTCAAAAAGAACAAAAAGAAAAGGAATTGAAAGTCAAGAGACACATAATATAAGAAGAATACCAGCAAAGTCAGTGACTTTATCAATTTTGAGCAGAGCGGTGACTATAAAAAACATCAATTGATAACCCACCTGCAGAAACAAACAGAAGAAGTTAAAGACCGAAGCTTTATGAAAAAATAGCACCCTTTGAAACTTAGAAGTAGAGGAAGAGAAAAGTACAGTGACTATGGCAGTGAGTGCCAGAAAATGGGAGTCCAAAACAGTTCCCATTTTGATGGGTTTTACGTTGTTTCTTGTGAAGAAGAGAGAATGTTTTCTTTCTTTCTTTCTCAGCTTTCGGTTCTGCAACCTCTGACGACAAGTCAAGCAGGCTTTTTTATACACTAAAACAAGGCAGAGTGCGAGGAAGGACACATGCGTGTACGGTGGGTGTCTGAATGTTCTTGTTTTCTCGTGTTTAAGTATCGATGAGTTTGAATTGGTGAGTGAACTGTTGTGTGGATGGTATTTGAACAACGTTTGCCTGTTGGAATCCCTGTATTTCCCCATTTTAATAACCACTTTGTCCTCTTTTTGCTTTTTGGCGCTTTTACAAGTGGATTAGCCTTTTGGAGATGGGGCCACTAAACGACACCCAGTTCTGATTTCCCCGACTGTAATTCTTCTTCTTATCATAGAACGACAACAATCCTAAACTCTGATATTTGGATGGTTGGATGGTGATGACATGACTGTGTCTAAAGGGTTTACTGGTGAGGTTATTACAAGGCAGAAGTTTTGGATATGAAACAGAATAACATATCAAATCCATGGTGCTTTAGTTAATCAGGAATTCAGAGAACAAAAAAAAAAAAGAAGTTAAATCAGGAATTCTTAATATGGGTTAGATAAGAAAATTTATCCTCCTAAATACCAAGGAGGAAACATTGACCGTCTTTATTAGTGGATAATATGTAAATATCATGTGGTCGGTGAATATCATGTAGCACCGTTAGGCTTGTTTTCTTTTTATATTTTTTTTTGGTTCATCTGCACGTATTACCTTCTAACGTAGTTACGCTGAAAGTACAATCAAATCCAACGAAGTGACACATAGTTTTTCTTTCTGGAGTGAAACAAGAACCATTGAAGAATTGCTTCAACAGAAGCTTACTGCGAATCATGAAAGTATATGAAAAATTATCTATCACAACGCAATTTGATTGTTCGCGTAAAGGAGGAGAAGCATTTTATTTGATATTTCCACCGGCACTAATCTGTCTGAAAATCTCAAAACTAGAAATCAAACATGGGAAGCTTGGCATGCTGCTCCTCAGATATGGGAAACATAATAATTCACATATTCTCCATAGCCTACTAATCAGAGACAATCACCTGCTTGCCCGTAAAACTCATTTCCAAATACCAAAATGAAAGGGATGTTATTCATTCAGATTCCAGGAAGGCAAAGAAAAAAAAAAAGAGAGAAAATGAATCATTTATCATGTCATCTAAAATATTGTACAGCAAGGAAAGATTAAGAAGGAGCAATTGAGACTTTCTCAATCTCAACAACATAGTCAAGTGTTGCATTGGGTGGGATTTGGACACCAGTACCCAAATCAGCACCTTTGTCTCGATAGCCAAGGCTAGGTGGGATTATAACTTTCCTCTTGCCTCCTGCCTTCATTGATCTCAAAACATATTCTATTCCTTCACAAACTCCCTTGCTATAAGGCCTTGACCCCATCACCAAAGCCAAAGGCTTCTTGTCAGCACCAAATGTATCAACGAACACTTCTTCACTGCCTTCAACCTTCCCCTCAAGATCGATCACCACCAAGTCCCCTGGCCTTGGAGAAGCACCGCCACCAACTCTCAAATCATAGTACCTGTTCAAAATCCATGTATCATGAAGTTCTATCAATATATTTCAATGGTTTTTTTTTTTCCTTTTATTTTCTTTCAGGCTACATGGAGGACGGGAAAATGCACCTTATGCCATTGGGTAGTACTACCTCTTCTTCCTTCTCGACATCCCTATATAAGATTGGAAATGGTCAGTAGCTGTGCGTTTGAGGACCTATACAAGAAGGTGATCATGTCTAATGCATAACTTAGAAGTTTATAGAGTTGGCCTAACCTTGTGTTGGCTGCTTCTTGTGACACTTCAATCCGGGTCTTGATCTGTTCTGAGATCACACCAACTGCAAGAAAACCTGCCCAAGCAAGGCCAGCGCCGAGGCCGAACCGCCTTGTCAATGAAGAAGCTATCCAATCTGTGCTGTCAGCTTTGGTCTTGGAATTGGCAGCAGGCTTTATAGGCTTCTGTTGTTGCACTTCAAGCGAGCCTGGAGCTGGTGGCTGCTGGGAAGAACTGGTGCTCACCTGTGGAGGTGGTGTTGGTGGCTGCGGCTGTGAAGATGGTGGAGTGGGAGGCTGTGTTTGTGATGAAGAGAGGAAGGTAGTTCTTGTTAGTGGGCGGGTAAGAATCGGTGGAGAAGCAAAGAATGTGGACATTTTTCAGACAGCGAAGATGGTATCAGGATTGAGATGCTAAAGACTAAAGTGAGAAAGCTCAAGAAAAAATGTGATGTCTTTTACAATTGAGTACATGGTCCCTACCTTATCCGTGTATGTGATAGATTTTAAATGGGGAGTCTCTTCCTAGATTTGTCAAGCAGGGGCTGTTTGGTTATAGAGAAATGGTTAAAACAAGAGAGTATCAAGTACCCTTGACCACTCAGGATCTAGGATACTTGGGGATTCAGGATTCCAATCACTTTGACTTTTATGCCTCTAGTCCACGATCAGAAGACTCTTGCAAAAATGCAGGCAACAATGGAGCAAAACCTTCATCTGATATGAGATTCCTCGAGCTCTAATCAAGCATCTGGCACCTCTACAACTAACACTCCTCTTAATAGCAGGAGTCAACCATCATGTTGCCTTTAAAGTTCATGTACTTACAACTTTTGAGCACAAAAAGAAAACAAAAATCATTGATAACTACAAATTCCACTCGTTTTTTTTACAAGCAAATGTACAGCTTACACAATGGAGTAACAAAAATGCAAAACAAGAAATAAGTTAATCAAAATCATTTCACATGCCATTATGTATCAGGTCTTCGACCAATGTATGTGTCTCTCTCTCATTCTTGTCCCAAACAATCGGCAATTTGCCTTCATGCTTACTCTTACCCAGCTAAACTGTTTGATCTTCTGCTTCTTGTGAAGACTGGTCCTTCTCGTGCACACTTCTCACATATGCAGTTGGTCTTGGCACTTGCGGACCAATTATAGGCTTCTGCAAAGGCTTCAGAGCAGCCATGATTTCTGCAAATGTTGGCCTCAGTTTTGGATCTCTGCACAGATGACAAAGGCGATATGTCATTCTGTATAAATCAGCCTAACGATGTCGAAAATATTAAATGGCAGAATTTACTCTTTACAAAACAAAAAAACAAACATATTTCTCTTTCCATAGGGACATTGGGAAGCTACAGCATCCAACTAGCTACGGAGCTTTGTGATTTAGGCTGTAGTATGATTAATGCAATATCTTTCAGACATAGATAGAGTTCTCAAGATATGAGACATAAAAATCATAATGCTGCTATGATGGAAATTATACCAAAGGCTTGCTACACAGTAGCAGCCTCAGCTTTTCTCAAGCACTGAAGCCCTGCATGGTTTTCCACTGAAGTATAAACTCTAACAACATAAGTTATGTTCATACAAATTATCACAAAAGGCAACAGAAAAACTCACGTCTCCCAGCACTGTCTGATAATGTCTGCAATGGCAGGATCCATATCATCTGGAATCTCAAGACGACGATGTTGAAACCCGACCGCACCAACAACCTGCATTGGGTTCATTCCTCCCCATGGCTGTCTCAATGTAAAGAGCTCCCACAGGATAACCCCATAACTGAATACATCACACCTGCATACATATCCTTAAGTGAGTACCGGAAAAAGCATAAAGCTCTAGGAAGAATGTTGAAAACACTGAGTGGAAAAGTGAAGTGCATACTTTTCATTTGAAGGTTCATTTCTGAGCACTTCTGGGGCCATCCACTCAGCCTAAAGATAAAACAAGGAATTGCTTATATCTAGGAATAAACAATTGTGCTCAAAGAAGTAGCAAGACTAAAATTCAAGGGACCGGACTGTCAGCACAATACCAAAAAAAATGCAAAAGCTACAGTTGATCTGATAGCCATTGATTAAGTTCTAATTATTCAGAATATGCCAACATGCATGAGAATTGCTTGTAGTCTGTAGACTGTAAACTATTTTCTAAAAATATATCTCTTTAATCTTAAATTTTTTATGTTCTTGGGTGACTGATAAGAAGTATCTAATCAACTCCATTTTCAGTTATCAGGTGTGAAGTTTATCTTTCTTTTTTCTCTCCAAATATGGCGCAAATTGGGTAAAGACTAAAATACTGCAAGTCCAGTTCAACGCTTGATATGCTAACCTCAACCATTCAGGAACTGAGCCTTACTTGGATTTAACCAGATATGAAACTATGACAACTAGTAGAATCCAAATAAAACAGTAAAAAAATATAAAAAAGTTACCAAGAAGTATGTCAATCAATATAAGTAAATGTCAGACAATTTTTAATACACAATTTTATAGTTAAAATGTAGCAATGCATGGTCCAGGTACACCTACGTAGCGTTGTTACAGGGAGCAAAGGAAAAATTCTTCTGAAGTGCTTACCGTCCCAGCAGTTGACCTTGAAGACAGAAATGTGCTGTGCTTCATGCGTGACAGACCAAAATCACATACCTAAATGATATCCAAAAAGCTCCATGTCATACTGGATTATAATTGGGAGATGAACAAAACATGGAAGACATTTCAGAACTCAAAAGGTACATAGGCTCGGTGAAAAGACAGAAACCACACCTTTACAACCCAGTTTTTATCAACTAGAAGATTTGGGGACTTCAGATCACGGTGGACTACCATTGGAGTGCAGTTATGCAAATAATTCATTCCCCGAGCCTGAAAAATTCATTTGTATAGAAGGGAAATTATCTGAGATTGCACCATCATAAAGAGAAATTTGTTGATCTCACAAGGTAATGCAAGGAAACAATATCTAAGAAAAAAGCACATACAGCATCAAGGGCCATCCTCAAACGCCTCCGCTCATCCAATTGATTGTTAGGCCGGTGAATTAATCTATACAAACTACCTCTGCAAAACAAGAGTAGCACTTGAATATTCCATTGACGCCGAGGTTAAGCAGAAAATAACCGGAATATAATGGCATTGCCAACACTAAGCATAGCTTGGATTTAACTTCTGGTCATGTATGCATGGTACTTATTATCTACAATAATAAATGAAGTAAATAGCCATGCCTGCTGATAAATAAAAATAAAAAGGAAGAGAAACTTTGGAAGTCCGCAAGTTCTAATTATTGACTAGCAGATATATTGAATACATCAGATGCTGTTTATATGTGCCCATTCTAGCCACATCAATGCAAAATCTTCTGTTGAAGTCACCTCAGTTTCATAGAGCTGTAATTCTCACCAGAGATTTGGACGATTTCCAACAAAATAAGGAATGTCTATCTAAGCATTAGTCTTTTCTATTGTATTCAAATCATTGAATTTAATGCAGTTGATTTGCTTTATTCCTTTTAATATGGACCTAGCTTGTATGGGTGTACCTTAATTGGCCATGTTACTATCTCTTTAATCCATATAAAAGTTCCATTAATTAATGTAAGACACATAAACACAACAGAATTATATACTGCCACCTTACCTAGGAAGAAACTCTGTCACAATGGAGAGATTTGGAGCACGGGTCACCGCACCCATGAAGAGAACCACATTTGGATGCCTGAGCTTTTTCATGATTTGAACCTGGCGAGTAAAAGGGTCAGGCCAACTGATTAACATGAATGTATTGTTCTCCATCAATACTTACGGCAAATCATGGGAAGATGCAGTAACAAAGAATAATCTAGCGTATGAAGAATCGGATGTTGAAACAACATAGGCAAATCTATTGTCATATTAGCAATGAAGTACTTGCGAGTATTATATGCAGAGTTGTGCAACTAACTAGCATGAAAATATTTTCTATACTAAAGATGGAACAGTCACAAGAACCCTTATCCGAAAAGATAAATTTCAAGGACATGATATTTGGAGATCTATTTTGTCAGACCAAGCGATATAGCCAGAGAAGCAAGTCTTTTCCCATGCCAGTGGCGACATCATTCGTTTAATAAGACAAGTCAGCCCAAACAAATGCACGTTCTACCAACACAAATTTCACAAAAAAAGTGCCTCCAAGTTCAAAGGTCCAACAGTAAGTCAAAGACTCAGACATGATACATAACTAAAAAGCCTTATCGCGAGACAATGTATGAAATTCAGCATTCTGTTTGCATAGCATGCAAAAATCATGTCCAATATGAAAATCACCGTGTAGCAAATATACCAGTTCTTGCTTTTAAAAAGTTGCAAAAGATAGTAGAAAGAACAAAGAAGGGCGTGTACCTCGCTTTTGAATTCTGTCAGTGATTGCCAAGAAATGTCTTGGTCTAGGAACCTCTTAACAGCTACTTCCTATAATGAAAGAGTTCCAGCGTGATCGGTAGCTGCCTCATAAGCATTGTGATGAGAATATTCATAATATGAAATAACTGGTTCTTTTAGTTTAACTATATCTCTACACTTGGTCCATGAGTAGGCAAGAAGATGAAATTGCAACGTCGTTAAACTTTGGAGCATACCGTAACTATTTTTTTCCTGAGCAAAATTTCCTTCTGGAATCTCATTCCAAAAACTGACGGGAAACTTCTAAGAATTTAACAGAAACAAATTTCCAAAACATAATGCCTATCATGAAAAACAATACAAAATGTAATGAGTTCCCCATAAAAGAATACACCCAATTCCTATCCTTTTAAGCCATGTTAGTAAAAGCGGTTTGTTGAGGGTTTCAGATGGTTCCACATGTTTTCAGACTGTCGTTATTTCTATTGGGTAAAAGCTCCTAACAAATAGTCACTTCACTCACATTGCAATGGAGCAACCTTGCATCTCAGCTTTCAGATCCAAGAGTAAGAGTGCAATAAGACCACCAAACCCAATTGTTTACAGTTTTTAACACAAAACAGTAAAGGCAATTTATTATGCTTTATAACACCTACAAGGCAATGTCTGAATTGGCCACTGTTTTTAAGTTTAAGAGAGCGCACACAGTGAAACAAAATTTTCAGGGAGATACTCACAGTTCCATGCCAGTCTCCTCTGTATACCTCCCCGTATGATCCTGCAAAACAAATAACGGGGTAAGTGTGATGATGAATTAGGCAATACAATTTCTAGTACACTTGAACCAAATAAAAGCTGACAGCATACAAATGGCACCAGTACCAAGTCCAATGCGTTCACCGAGCCTAATTTCCTCCCATTGGATCTCACACTCTGCAACATCATCCATAATGTCAGTACCAGCTGATCCTTCAGATATTCTTTCACATTCTGAACTAGCCCCTAAATCACGACGGCCTCGACCACCACTACCCCCTCGGTCACCACTACCACGGCCCCCACTACCTCGTTGATCATAGCCAGCACTGTCCGCATCTCCATCACTACGTGCACCCTGTTCATACTGCTTTGTGACAGCTGCAGTTGTTGCCACCACAGCTGCAGCAGTAGCAGTGGCAGCAGCTGCAACAGGTAATTCAATGTTTGAGTCGCTACTTGACTTTGCTACAGCAACGACCATAGAAGATGCAACAACGGCTGCAGCTGCTGCTGCGGCAGCAGCAACAGGAACATTTTTTGCATATTTCCCAGGAGGTACATCAGACTGGAATGACACAGGTAGTCCATGAACATCCTTTAAATCAAAAGGATCGCTGGCTCCTGAACTTTCCGTAGGGCTAAGTTGATGAAGTTGAGAAGGACTTGCCCTAGAGTGCATTCTAGGATGAGGCAGGGGCGGCAAAAATCGAGCAGGACTAATGTCGTCCTGATCCTTCACAAAATGGGTTTCTTTCCTTGATTTCTCGTCCTTATCTTCAGCTTGGGACTTTCCCTCACTAGTATCTAATTGCCCCGGATAAACTTCGGTGAATAAGTTAGGAGGAGCAACCACGCCACTTTCCAGCAACACATCGTGAAGTTTCTGTGCTAGTTGTGGATTTTCTTTGGCAGCGTCGATCATGTACAATGAAACGTCTTTCACTTTCATTCTGCGCACAGCAGGAGAGCTAATACCTTCAGTCCAAGAAGGTGATCTTGCATGTGCATAAGGATAATTAGGCTTTCCAGGAAGCTCCCGCATCAGAGCTTTCTCCACATTCGAAGACCTTTTAAAGTCATCGGGTGAAATCCTGGGTTCTTCATCGCTTTTAGTCGACCTAGGAAGGTTTACATCTTCAAAGAATTTATCTCTGCCATCTGATTGATCCCCTGCATCTGCAATGTTCTTGAGCGTGGACGCCTTGTTCAATATGCCACTATCTGAATGTTCTTCATATGAACTCGCTACTCCACTACTGGAAGATGCTGCATGAGACGAGTCAACATCTCTGGACAAAGGACTGGAGGAAAAGAAGATGTGATCATATTCTATATGTGATCCAGCAGCATCAGAAGGAATAAGGGTGCCAGGATCTGCCATTAGATCAACAATGTATTCCCTGAAATTCACAAAAGCTTCGCAGCTTAATCGTTATTTCCAAAAGAAAAAGTAACAATCTTTAGAGGGAAACATTCCCAGTTGATTATTGTGTCAAAGCACTTCTGAGAATGGTTAAAACTCATGCAAGAAACTTGCCAACAACCTAAACACATAAAGGGAACTGTAACCTGCTGATGTTTTCTAAAGAAATATTGACGTATGTACTACGTATATTTTTGAAGAGCTGCGATCAAATTTAAAAGTAATCATAAACGCAGCTCCCTCTTGGATAGTAACCGCCAAAAAAGAAGCTAAACTCAAGCCATTCAAAAGATATGCAAGCAATAGTAAGGAAAAGCACTAAGCTAAGATGTTGTAATGATTTACCTTCCATCATCAATCTTCACAAAGTTCATAGCCAAGTCATCAGAACCGGTATATTGATGTCCTTTTACCAACCGGCATGGTATGCCTACACTATCAGCCAAAAACTACAAAACCATATAAAGAGACAGAGCTAATGAGAGAAATGACCAAGGAGGAACCAATACTTCCAAACGTAAGCTACGTGGTAAACTACTGTTATGGTGGTCAAGACAAATAATGTCATCCTGCAATGGAGCATATAAGAAGCATTTTTCGGGATTCTGTTGTTTCATAACACCCATAAGGATCGCAGTAGCACTACTTAGCGACCATAGGTACTGATATGGACCACGTTAGTGAAGAAGACGCAGAAAGTGCCAAATGTAAGGAAGATAAATTGCTCGAGCACACAGAATTATCTAAAAGGACTACTGGATATCTTTAAGAGCATATATACATTCCACCCGACAACATAATCATAAACCAAGAATTGAATCAAGTACCTTGAACATCAATGCACGGTGACGTGGCAATCCAATAGTAAGGGAACCAAGTGGTAAGACCATACTACCAAGCGTAGCTTTCAAGCTATAACTAAGACTACGCCACGCTCTTGACATGTTGTAAGGATCCCCAACCGATCCACCCATATAATCAGAAACTAAAATAGCAAGCTTTCGAACCAAATCATCATAAATAAAAGCTTTAGCCTCCGACCTTGACTTGACAGCCATCTCAAGTGCCTTCTTTTCAAGTTTCAACAAGTTGGAATCAGAAGCCCTGTTGACTAGCACCGCCTCCCAGGCGAGATTGTCTGAGACTGGTGTTCCTTGCAGATCAAGAAGGGAAGGCATTCTTTCTGGATTGGACTCGGTCAATACTCCATACAAATCATAGAAACCATCTAGGATCTTGTCATCATAGCCTAGGGCACTGTAATTCTGTGAGGCACGGACAAATCTAAGATATGAGATTGGTCAGAAAGGAGTAAAGTAATGCAATTAAGTTGAATAAAAGAGTATCAAATAGAGAACTGACACTGGTATATTGTGTGGCATGAATATAACACCTTCACTGAAAATAAAAAAGGGTAAAAGATACCAAGGAAACAAATTGCAACACAAAACCACCATTTTGATGTCTCGTCAAGCCTCATTATCATGAAAATAAAATTACTTAAGCCAAATTTCCCATCACAGATTTAGAAAGAAAGCGTTGAGCTTCAGAACAAGCAGACAAGCTGCAAAGAAGGCAACATATGGAAAGCACAGGCTTAACGGCACAATTACTGACAGTTGATACTGTGTTCGCCACTCTTTTTGGGGCATCTACAATATCCAAGACAATGGACTGTAATTTTCTTGTTGCTAGTGTGCCCCAGCAAGATCAAGTTGTGACCAAGATAAGACACTAATCCCATCAAAAGTTGACGATGAAAAATAAAAGGACCCAACTTCTCACCCAAATAAATGTACAACAACAGAAAAGGACAGGGCAAATTGCAAGGCCAAATGCCCAAAACTGTCCATCTCTGGTTACAGTAAAAAGGATCATTCTTCTAGTCTTTTGAGTGAAGTTTTCCTTCCCTAAAAACTTGAAAGAGTCCTGATCCCTTAGGCCCTTAAGCTTTCGTTTCTACTTTCGGTTGTCCTTGAACTCAAATTTCTATATTGTGAAGTTCATGAAAGTTACTATTTCTAGGACTCCGTGAAACAGAATACTTTAGAAAGCAGCGTTGGATAGAACCTAGGCTTGAACAGTATCATACATGGTACCAAAAGAAATATTACACGTCCACTAATTGATGAGCTAATGCATTCTCATTTCGTCATTTTTCATTGAGCAACCAAAAGTGATTGAAGGATAACAGAGCTCCTAGTAATACCTCCGGTATCACTTATATCACACTTTTTCCCCCTTTTCTAAAGCATTGTTTTCCTGAGCAAAACTTCTCTGTTATTATTATCCTAAGGACCAGAACACAGAAATAATCCGATCTCCAAAGCAATTTACAGAATTCGCTGAATCAAAATCATTTTTAGAACAGTAACATGGACATGTATCAGCCCTATACATTTTCCTCAAACCATACCACGTACATTGTATCACAGAGAGGATTTGGCTTGATGCTTTTCAAGCTAATATTTTGCTCATGAATTTTCTAATCTTTTCAGATTTGTGAATGCAACCCACTATAGGCTAAAGAGTCAAAATGAAGAATCAAACCTACCCAGTATCGATAAGCAACAACTTCACCTGGAGTATTCTCAGGAGCACAAGAGCCCAGACTTATCTGCTTTACTGCTTCAATCTGTACTGCTTCAGGATCCTCTCTTGCACTCAACTCCAAAGCCAACTGTATCTGATACTCTTCCTCAATATCAGGATCCCTAGAAGCATTAGACCCTGAATCACGCCCCACTGCTTCGACAGCATCAAACCCACTGCTACTAACAGAGTCTGATGGCTCCATCCTATCTCCTTTAGTCACATTTGAAGATGAAGGTGGACTAGGACTTTTTCTATTGGCAACCGAGTTCAACCAATTGGAAAGACCCGAGAAGGGTTTATGATCATGTGACCTAGAATGCGAAAGCTTGTCAGGGGACGATGGACCACTGGACTTATTGCTCCTAGATGAATTCGATCCCTCTGCATCATCTGATTGATGGGGCGCAATATTGAACTTCTTGAGAAAGTGCTTCATGTTACTTCGCTAGGTCAGCAAACCATCTAATGCCAACGGACTCAAAATCCGGCCATAAACCTCTCCATTGTCTGCGGCCAAGCATGAAACCTTTACCGTGAAAATACCACCAATGCAAATTGTAAAAGTCCCAACCAATCCCAAAAGCCCCTTGGCCTCCTCACAACCCCACAAGTGGCCCTAAATCAATCCACGGAATCCAACAGCAGGAACAACCATTTCAAGCAATACCCAGAATATGCTCCCCAGTATCAAGAATACCCAGATGCTTGGATTGAAAGATAACAGCTTCTGTCCCCGGGAACAGCAGTAACTTTGCCCTTGAAACAAACCCAAGATTTAAAAATTCAAACTTCCAACTCATAAGACACTTGCATGCAAGCACACAACACAGACCAGTGGCAAAGAAATGATCTTCGCTAGTTTCAACAACTGGAAACCAATACCAAGGAAGCAAAAGATGGGATCCTTCTTCCGATACAGAGGAGATGATGATAGCTAGCACATGGACAGAGAGAGAGAGAAGTAAAAGAAAGGTAAAAGGGTATTAAGTCTAACAAAAGAGAGTAGTTAGTTTGTTTGAACAAAGAAGCACAAAAAAAAAAAAGGGCGAGGGTTAAGAGATGCAGCAGAGACAGCAAAGACCAACAAGTGGGAGAGTAGGACCTCAAAAAATGCAAAGACTGAGATGACCCACTTGGTGTTTTTGAGGCACAAGGATTTCACGGTCCCATAAAAAGGTTAATTGGTGGCAAACATGGGCAGCTCAACTGGCTGGCTTCCTCTCTCTCTCTGCCTACGGGGATTTACAACTGCACAACCTGGACGTCCCTTTCTCTCTCTCTCACTCTTCGCTAGCTGGGATTGGAGTCCCAAACTCCAAGGACAAGAAGCGGTGGCATTAGTTGGGAGAGATTTGTGAGATGGGTATGGAATGGAATATTTAGTAGTAGTAGTAGTCTCTTGAATTGGATGTGCAACTTGGAAGAGAAAAAAAAAAAAAAGGCTCAAACTTTTTCTTCCATTTTCCCAAGTGATGGTTTTTGCCTCCCTCACTTGTCGTTTTGTGTTCAATGCTGGCTGCTTTTCATGTCTTTTTCTTTTTTTTTTTTCTTTTCCTTTTTCATTTTTGTCTGATTTTGATGTTTTGCTTGCATGTTTTAAAAAGAAACAAATTTGATGTTAAGGAACTAAAACAGAGAAACCTTTTCTTTCCTTTTTTTCCTACTGATCAAGGTGTAGTTAAAAAATTGATCACAGGTTAATTATCAGTAATTAATTGGAGAAAAATTAGAAAAAAAAAAACAGATTCTCTTTTTACTGTTTCAGATTGAAATGGACACGATTGTGCAGTTATTCAAAGATTACGGCCCAGTTTGGTCTTACATTTTATTGTCATAAATATGGAAAGGAACGCGGGAACTTTTCTTTGGACATTAAATTTGTAAGCTTTTTTGCACCAAAAAGGGAAAACTTCATCTGTCCTTGGCTTGAACTAATTCATAAGCTTGTCCAAATATAAAAAAATGACCGACATGTTTATCTGACCAATCACCTCTACGAGGAATTATAATCACATGGGACATGACTATCGTCAGTGCTTTTGTTTTTAACCACTAAAAAAAAAAAAAGGTTTTCCTGATTTTGATATAAGGGTCACGGTGGAGGAACATCTTATGTGGTAGACTAGTTGAGGTATTTTAACGTGATTCGAGTTATTTAAATTTACTCATATGAAAAATCCAATTTCCACTGTGTATCTCTTACACAGCACATGGACTTTATGTTTATAAAAAAGAAAAAATAACAACCTTGCATAGCACATGGGATATCATATCACGTCGCCTATGCTAATGAATTACTAGCTTAATTAATATAACAAAAAATTTAAGCAGGATATAAGTTTCATAATTGAGATTTTGATTTCTAATAACAGGTTAGTCCAGTGGCGACAAACTTGTGTATGTTTTTTTATCTTCAAAAAAAGAGTTTGGATAAGCGTAAATTTGATGATAATATCTATATTCCATGACCTCATCCATGAAAGTTCTTCAACTTTGGGCTTTACATGGAAGCATATGGGGGGAGACTTGCAAGGTGCATGAACGTTGTTGTTGTTGTGGACAATTAATCCCTCCCAGGGAAGGCTGGACTCGTCCATTATCTATCGTCTTTGTCCCAATATTTTTTTAATCCCATAATTAGCGTAATCCCAATATTAAATTAGCATAAAACTAATAGAAAAATTTAAAACCTATCATCCAAGGATGAGAAAGAACTGGGCCAAGCGCGTGCCTAACAGCAATTACCGAAAGTCAAGCATTAATTTCCTTTTCTTAATTATTATTTTTCTCCAATGCCACGGCAAAAATTAAGCTTTTTTTTTCTTAATGAGCTCAATTGATAATCGAATTCGAGATTTTTGACCTTGGAGACAACTTTAATACTACATTTCTTTTAACATCAAGATAATTAAATGCCCTAAAAAAAACATCAAGATAATTAAAAATCTTGACGAAAATAAGCGTTGATTAAAAAAAAAAACGAATGAACCTTGCTTAGCAAGAGTGGAAGAAGTAAACAAAGTCAAAACATTATTTTTAATCAAACTAAAGGCTAAACATTTTGACATGGCCAAAAGGCATAGTTTTAGGTAGTGGGTCTGGCGGCGGTTCTGCCGTAAGCCTCCAAAGTTTAGTTCTAAATTATTTTTCCTTCCTACAAAAAGAACAATGACAGATTATTTTTTTCATTAACTTTCTTTCTTTCTTAGTACTTTCCTGAACCTAGCGGGCAAGTTAGCGGGCAAGTTACGGCTTGCTCCTATCCTAACAGATTTGACTCTCTATATACTACTACATTAATTATTACATTAATGGAAGCAAGCTTTTTTTTTTTGAGGGCGTTAATGGAAGCAAGCTTTTTTTTTTTGAGGGCGTTAATGGAAGCAAACTTACATGTCTTTTTTTATTTTTACGATTGACTATTGACTCTGTATATACGCATACATATAGGAGGTGCATGCCTTTTTTTTTTTGTGTTCGTGACTTAAAGCATCAGCCGTCATTTACGCATGACAAGGATTCTTAAGAAAGAAAGTTGGCTGCTTTGGTTCTTCTCGTTCACTAAAAAGAGCATTGCATAAGAAAAAGAAAAAAGAAGAAAATATATTCTTTTCGATTGTCTTCTTCAAAATCCCTTGAATCCTACCGGAGCGAAAGGGAGAGGGATTAGGTTAGGGTTGATGTCCTCTTTTTTTCCTTTTATCCAATTTCAGATGGGAAAAAGAAAAGTAGTTGATGAGGATAACAACTTTGCAGATAAATATACCTTTCTTGGTTTTGTCCCATTATGATGCCCTAATCAATTGGGAAGATGGAGGAGCACCTATATGGGCCAGTTTTTTTTAGTTGTTGTTCCTTTTTTTTATTATAGACCTATTTTGCGGTCCAAATAAATCCGGATGATTTCCCAAATTAAGAATACAAATTACTTTTAAAAGTAATCTAAAGATAAGCTTGACCCTTTCTAATTTTATTTCTTTTTTTGTCTCTCTTGTTGGAGTGTAGTTGAGAAAATCTGTTGGCCCCGTTGTTTGATGTATTAGGCAGAGTTTCCTTTCTGCTTGTCTTATTTAGGATACATGAACATTTTTTTTTGGGGGGGGGGGGGGGGGGGGGGGGGGGGGGGGGTTGGGAATGACTAATATTGCTTTCCCATTCATCACCAGAATAAAGAGCAATACCTGTGCACGAAAAAGACAATATATGCCTTGTCTGTGATCAAAAGATGGAATACAGACAAGGGAAAGAGAAGTGATAAGTTAGGGAAAAAATGATCCGTCAATATTACTACTAGATTGATTTTTTCACGTAGATAAAATTGGGAAAAAATCACTATTTTAGTAGGGTACGGAGTAATTAAGTGTTAAAGGACCAAGCCGATACAAAGCCTTGGATATCCATTTGAAAATGTTACGACCTTTGCTGTCCTCAAACAAAAGTAGTAGCAAATTTATTAAGCATGCAACTACTATGAACCTATGGGATAATCTATATATGCTAAAAGGACACATGATACGACTGAAATTGATGTTGATAGAGGCACGATTGGGGTTGGTTGTTGATTGGACAGTGTTGATAGCATTTATAAAACGACTACACACGTAGAAAAGCATTACTCTGCTGCATTCGGTAAAAGAACGAGACTCTAAACTATATGCTGCTTTGTATAAGGTAAGAGAGTAATGCGATAACAAAATAGTAATATATGGGCCGGAGACAATATTATTTTATAATATATACATAATTCCAATGAACAGATTGTCTTTGTATTGTTTTAATTTTCCTCCATTTATGGATATAGGTATGTGACAATGATTCACCCCCTACGTAAGGTATCATTCCAGACATGGAAGATTCCCATATATACGTCAACAATTAAGTCAAGCAAAGGTTAAAAATATTTCAAGTATAATCTTACATCCTCACTAAAAAATTGTTGAATGAAATTTACAAGTTATTGCTATTTACAAAAAGAAAAAAAAACAGTACAAGTTATTGTTGTACATGTGCATTTTAGTAGAGTTCAAGTAGTTGACGTTTGATGGACGGCCTTTTCTCCATTTAATGTCAAAAGTAAACGGCATTATCTCCTTTATTTTTTATTAAAGGGAAGGGCCTATTACATTTTTTTTTTCAAAAAAATTATCAGGAAAAATTTGAAAGGCAGATATAAGATCTATGCTCTTATTATCTTTTAAAATTTAAAAAAAGGGGAAGGAAAATAATGCGCAAAATTGTGATTGGTGCCTGGGTGAGGCGTGTGAGGACAAAAGGCTGCAAGAATTCTGGGCCCGCCATTATCCGGCCCAATGAAAAGGCAGCTTAAAAGTGGATATCCATATCCTCCTCAAACTATGATTGGGAGGTTGGGTAAGCGCGTGGGTTCAAACTCCAGGACCAGCTTGGACTTGGACATATAAGAGGATTCCTGTCCGTAAATTTGACTTATGGGGGGGGGGTTGGTTTTGGGGGTCAATACTTTTGGGTGAAGGAGTAGTGGTAGATAGAATGGCTTTTATGTAAGAGGTCTACTCCAATTATGGCTGTAGAAACTACTGCACTAGCGCTTTGTTTTTTTTAAAAAAAAGCTACTTCGGACTTTAATAAGTAGTTCATGTTCCCAAAACGTCATTAACTAAAAATCAAATTTTCTTCAATATTTTATCTGGGAATGGGAGAAATACCAAACTAGATCGCAAAAAATATTTTCTTCACGACCCTTAATGGCATGGGAATGATTCTCACAACGAGAAGGAGAAACAAAAATGACTAGCTTATATTCTAGTATTATGGAACTCATAATCTAATACTCGTGTAGGAAGAATCTTTTTGCAGCATCGTTAACAGAGATTTACCTGAAGTTTAATGGAAGTTGAAACCTGAGTGGGATAGCTAGAAAACAGGTGCGTCAAATATAATGTGTCCTAAAAAAAACTGGAGAAAATTCTTGTTATAATCTATCAAGTGGATATGTCAATCGATAATATTTTTTTTTTGGTCGGAGTCGATAATAGATTCTGAGTTTCTGACATAGAAAACCGTAGCATGTTAGTGTTTTTTTCACCAAAGTTTATGAAATTTCCAGTACCTACAAGTCATTTTTCTAGTTGGTATGGCTTGTTGACTTTTTTAAGCATCAGACTATTAAATGAATGTTTTTTTTTTTAAATTAGAAGGAACTAAAGATACTAGTTTTATATAGATTCTATTTTTTTGTCAGAAACTACAATATGCCGGTATTGATATGGTTCATAAGCTAAATCTCCCTCTTTTACTCATGCCCCCCATTCAGTTAAGATCTGCATAAATTGTTGTCTTGTCTCAAATGTTGGGTTGCTGCAAATAGTTCGCAGATCGGATTCACCTTCCTATTGGGCCTGGGCTGATACATCTACGTTTGTCGAAAATGAACCTTCCACCACCCCTTGCCGAGGCAAAATCAGTCCTATAAATGACTTGAATTGGTATGAACTTAATTATATAAAGCACCGGGAAATCAAAGTGTTCCAAAAAAAAAATGTTGTGCAAAAAAGCTGCAAAATGTTAAGGTTTTGTTAGGAGAGAAAATTTGACGTGGACAACATACACCTTGGTTAACATCAAGAGCCATAAGAAATTGGTGTGTGTGTGTACCCACACCCACTACACTTCCACACATAACTAACTCCAACTACTGTTTTTGACAGGAACTAACTCCAACCACTTCTCTACTTATGAAAACCATTAATGTATGTGATCCTTTGATAAGACTAGATGTACGGATAACATGTCATCTTATCACTGGGTTTATCATGGTCATCAGTTTATCATAAGGACAGTATTATGAGGCAGCACTTACCAGAAATTCATTGTCGGATGGGACACAAGAAGACAAGAAACAAAGAAGCTAACAGGAGTTGAAAAAAAAAGAAAGCAAACAAGCAATTAAGCAAACCTAGTGAAGCAGAAAATTGAAATAACTTGCCGTCTAATGGCATTAATATGTGGCATACACAGATTCTCTAGCTTACCAGACAGTATTACAACCACAATGATTCCTGTTCATCGACAATAGATGAGGGGCACCAGCAGTAGGTAGTATCAATGAAGGATTCCAACGACATAGAAACTCTAATCTAATTCCAAGCACAGTTCTAACCTAAACTAGGTAAATGTGCGTAAAGACGATACAATAAAATTGATCCTCGACGTAGCAGCACTTTTGAGGCACTCCAGGAGTGCCACGAACAACCTGAACAAACATCCTAAAAGCCAACAACAATTCAAGTCTTTTCTCTTCTCTGCTGGGTGACCAGTCCCGACCATAATAATTAATACAACAAATAGCTACTACCCAGCTTGTCCAAATGCAGTCAAATTGCAATAAAAATTTTAACTCCGAACATACAACATAGCCTAAGGTCATCCGTAACTGCTGAAACAACAAAGTACACCTGATTTCACATCGACGACAATTAGTCCTCCCTAACTCTCTTTACAGACTTTTAACCTTTTTAAGCCTCCTGTCCAGGTTAGAAAATTTCTTACACCTCGCTGATCCTGACAATGAGATATCCTTTTAACATTGCAAACAAATCCCCGATCCTCAGCATCCATCTGTCCTAACTCTGAAATGGTGGTGGTTGGAGCTCTGTCTGTGGCAGTTGTGACTGTGCTGCTTGCAGCTGCGGCAGAGGCAGTGGCTGTTGGGGAGGATCAGGCTGCGATTGAGGTGGAGCTTCTAAGGTTAGTGGAGCATTAATGTCCATTGATGCGATGCCTTCTAATTCTTGGATTGCCACTACTGCACTTAAGGCTGCACCCGCCAAATGTGGCTTCAGTGCCCCGACGGCTTCTTTCACTTTTGATTGCTGTAACATAATCATAATAAATTAATGTCCAGCACTGAAAGATTTGCAAATTTCAGACTGCAAAGAATTCAAATTTCTAAACTTACAAAATATTCAAGTTTCCCCTTGAGCTCTCCATATGCTTCTGCTGGTAGTTGAGATGGTACGATTGCATTCTTGATTCCAAAATGGCACAGAGAAATAATTAATTTGACTTGAATAAATCAAAGGCTATATAACATTGGCAGAAAGTAAGAAAATATAGCATACATAAGCTCTGCTGGACAAATTATTGCAATATCACATAATCATATTTCACCCAGATAATATCCAAAAATAAGCAGCTTGTTCACATTTGAATTAAGAATTAGCAAGAAAGAAAAAGTAAAAAAGAATCATCTTTTTAGATGAACATGAAACTTCTCTCATAGTACATTTCAAACCACCAATTATGGCCACTTCCATAGGTTTAGTGAATTTATGATTTGATAACACTTTTATACTATCCATTTACACTTCTCTGACATGGTCCCCAAAGGGAATAGCTTCCATTTCTGGCCCCCTTAAAGGATAAACATCCAATTTGAAATAATACATCCCATGACCCTTTAAATGGGAACTAAAATAACCAATTGCAGGCCACACCACGTATTACAATGTCTAATAGCAAGACAACTCTATGTAACAACAGAAAGTAAGCCAACTCTCCCAATTCTAAACATAAGCTTAGACATTTAAAGACGTCCTAAACAAAAAAAGCACACAAATATGGAATTAACAGCAAATACCAACTAAATAAAACAAAATCATGCAGCAAGCAATAAATCACCAATTATAACGAACAGGTCACAAAACACGCCAGAAATTTTATTAAAAAAAAAAAAACAACCAAACAACATTATACCTTCCTAGGCCGGCCCGCTGGTCTTCCACTCCTCTTAGGCTTAGTAGTAACTAGCCCACCAAGCTTTGGGGGGCGGCCTGGCCGTCTAGCATGGACCGGCCCACCACCAGCAGCAGCAGGCTGCAGCGCAGTAGCAACTGGGCCGGGGGCATTCTTCCTCGGCCGGCCTCGAGGCCGGGGAACATTGATCACCGGCACTACTGCCGTCCCGGCAGGCACAGCAGCATAAGGAACTGCTACTGGGTTGGCTAGATGCGAGTTCTTGGGCGGGCGCCCGGGCCGCTTCTTGAGACCCCCAACAGATTTGGGCTTCCTCTTGGGGCCACTCTTCGGCGGTCTCCCTCTTCCCCTGCCCTGCTTAGCTGCTACGGCCACCGGCGCCACTTGCACCCCCTGGCCCACCACCAGCACCTTCCTGGGCCGGCCAGGACGTCTCTTCAAGCCCACCGAGGCCGGGTCGGGAGCGAAACCAACCGGCACGGAATTCGGAAGATTAGCTGCAGCCGCAGCAGCTGCAGCTGCAGGTGGAGCGCTGCTGATGGGTTGAACAAAGGCCTGTCCATTGACTTGGGGAGGGAGCCCATTGGGCTGTGCACCACCCGCGGCGGGGACACCATTGGGCTTGGGCTTAGGAGGCCTGCCACGGCCTCTCTTGAGCCCGACAGCTGAGGATGCAGGATTAGGGGAAGGAGATCCACCAGCAGCAGCATGCGACGGCTGAGTAGGGGGAGCGGCGGAGGCAGCGGCGGTGTCGGCGTTTTCAGATCTAGGGAGCATGTAAGACTTCTTAACCATGACGAGGAGACCACTGTTTTTGAGGCGCTTCAAGTGGTGAGTCAACAAGGCCGGGTGGGTTGGGGGTAGACCCGAGTAAACTCTCTCGATGTACTTAGCTATAGCCCGCTTGCTTGACCCGTCGCGTTCCTTCAACGCAGTAATAGCTGTATATATCATCTGGAAAGAAAAAAAAGAAAAAAGAAAAAAAAGATTAGGGCTTTAAGACAATAACAGGAACAAGATTTGTTCTTTCTGTGTTCGTGTGTGCGTGTGTGTGTGTTTTTTTTTCTGTCTAGTTTTACCTCAGCGTACGGAGGATGACTAAAGGGTGAGCTGGTGGCGTTGGCATGAGGAGCTAAGCTGTTTACTGGTGAAGGGGCTGACACCGGAGACTGGGTCGACGCCGGGGGTTGAGCCGGAGACGGGGGGGCTTGTTTGGGTGCTTCGGTGGTCGGAGATGGGCCGGAGACGGCGGAGAAGGGTGGGGGAATCGATGGATGAGGAACCAATAAATGGGGTTGTGGTGGGTCCATGGATTTGGACAGAGAGGGAGAGTAGTAGAGGAGGTGGGTTTGATTTTAATTTCTTTTATGGAGAGAGGAAAATAAGGAGGAAAATAAAGGTTTTTGAGAATTATAGAGTGAGAGAGGGAGAGAGGGATGGGTAGGTGAGTGTTGTAAAAAGGGAGGAGGGGGTGGTGTGAGGGAAGAAAGAAGAAGATAGGGGGGGAGGGGTGTCTTTTTGTGGTGAATGTGTGTGAGATCAGATGAGGATGGATAATTAAGTGGTACTGAATCCAACCGTTGAAATTGGCTTATGCATTTGCTTTTGTTTTGTCCTTTTTTATTTGTTGTGGGATGACGTTGATTTTTCAATGTATTCTTCTCTTCTCTTCACTCCCCCATGCCCCCCCCTCCCTATTTTCATTCGTCAATGTAGGGTAAGCAGGAGGTGGAATAGAGTAGTACTATACTACTACGCTACTACAAGGAGTAGTACTCTTTGCTATCTTTTTTTTTTTTTTTTTGCTTATTTGTGGGTTTTGTCCTTGTGTTATATTGTTATTTGTGCTTTGGGCCTCCTAGTCTTTTCTGTCTTTGGACTATAGTCATCATCAAATGGTGGGTGTGATTGGGGGGACAATTAACATGGCCTGGTTCCGGAAAACTTGCATGATTGAGTTTTGAAATTATATAAAACTTCTTCCATCTAGTACTCTTTTAATTCCCGCAAAAATTCTACATGAGTGGATGTCCAAATACTCATTATAGCATAATTATTCAAATTATTTTGTGTTCAATTAGATACAAACCTATGTATATTTCATCATTCCCTCTAAAAATATATTGCCCTAAAATTAGAATGTTTTTTAGTGGGAGGAGCAAAATAAATGAAAATGAAAAATTGTATTCTTAATAATATTAAGAAAGGTATCGTAACCGACGTTCTCAAATCACGTGAAAAAAACGTATATTAACAATAAATAATCAGATATCATTATAACAAATATAGACAATAGCAGTTAAAAAGCATTTGGTTTTTATAATAACGACAGTTTAAGATAACTGTAAGAATCACATAGACGACTTTTACTAGTTTTAACCTATTTTATTATTATTTTTTCAATATTTATAATCAATGAACTAACACAAAACAATTAAGAAAGCTTATAGAAAGTGATTGATGAAACTATGATTAAATCATTATAAATTATCCGACATTCTTTTTCATAAATAGGAAATATAGTGTTAATATCCTCGATTGCATGAAAGATATACAGTAACCTCAAAGATTATGATGCCAAATGTGGACGATATAACATTGGAAGTTGTTTGTTTCTAGAACGATGACAATTGGTTGGATAATTATTATAACTACACATACCTTGATCATCTTAGTACATTTGGTATTTGTATCATCATTTAAAATGAATGAACTAATGCTAAATAAGTAAGAAAACTTGAAAAAAAGTGATAGATGAAATAATTAAATTATCATAGATCATCAAAGAAGTTAACCTAAATATAGATTTCGATTACCTGAAATATTACTCGTTGTTCTCGAACTACATGAAGACATATATTAACCTTAAATAATCAAGGACTATGATGCCAAATTTAGACCTTGTGTTCTTTGAACAATAACAATTTTAGATATTTTTAAGGCCATGTGGATACAGCACCCTGACTGTCCTCAACAAGTAAGGAAAGGTTGGAAACCTGCTGATAGAGCACAGACAGTATCTCACGTGTTGCAAAAAATACTTTCAACATCCCAAGTTTTGACCCACTGGAATCTCAATTCTTTTGGCCACGTTCAACGTGAGCTCCGAAATATTAGACTTAAATTGCAATCGCTCCAGCAGGGGGTTCCCTCTTTTGATGACGTGTCCCAGATTCACAATCTCAGGACTCGTTATTATGAGTTGCTTTCTGCGGAGGAAACCCTATGGAGACAGAGGTCTAAGGCGTTATGGCTGGCGGAAGGTGACCAGAACACAGCCTATTTCCATCGGGTCGCTTATAGAAGACGTCGAAAGAATACAATTTTACAACTAAAGCGATCTGATGGTTCTTTGACAACTGACCCTCATGAGATGGGATCCATGGCTCTATCTTTCTACAAAACTCTTTTCTCTTCTCCTTTATCAGTGGTAGATTTCTCGGATTTAAGTCAGTTGAATCTAAGCCAAGTTTCAGCCGAGATGAATGCGGATCTGGTTAGACCTCTTACTGCTGCTGAGGTTAAACAGGCAGTGTTTCAAATGCATCCAATGAAGGCTCCAGGGCCTGATGGCCTTAGTCCTGGTTTCTTTCAAAATTTCTGGCCTGTGGTTGGTGATGATATTGTCTTTGCACTGAATGATTGTTTACAGACTTGCTCTTTTCCGGCTGAACTTAATCACGCTCATCTGGTTCTTATTCCGAAAATCAAAAACCCTGAGCTCCTCTCTCAACTGCGCCCCATCAGTTTATGTAATGTTTTATACAGAATTCTGGCAAAGATCTTGGCCAACAGATTGAAACCGTGGTTGCCCTCTATCATTTCAGAAAATCAGTCTGCCTTTGTCCAGAATCGGCTCATCACAGACAACATTATTGTCGCCTATGAACTTACTCAAGCTTTACGCAATAATAAAGCTGGAAAGTGGGGTTTTTTCGCTGCCAAGGTGGATATGGCAAAAGCTTATGATAGGGTATCTTGGGATTTTGTGCGGGCTGTTTTACTCAAGATGGGTTTCTCTCCAATATGGGTTGACTGGATCTTTCTCTGTATGTCTTCAGTGTCATTTTCGATCAAGCTCAATGGACAGTTAGTGGGTCCGTTCTTATCGCAGAGAGGTTTAAGACAAGGGGATCCTCTATCCCCCTATCTTTTTGTTTGTTGCACAGAGGTGTTGACAGCTCTTCTTAATAGGGCGGTCCAACGGGGCTCTTTGCAATGCATGCCTATTTGTAAAGGTGGGCCTAAGATTTCTCATCTGCTTTTTGCAGATGATAGCTTATTTTTTGCTAAAGCTACTCCTGCAAATGTGCGTGTTTTGCATTCCATTCTCGGCCAGTATGAACATATGTCTGGTCAACAAATGAATTCGGACAAATCATGCATTTTCTTTAGCAAAAACTGCCATCTTTTTCTGAAGCAGGCTATCCAGGCCATCCTTGGCATTAATAATGAAGCATTCACTGAGAAGTATCTAGGCCTTCCCTTATATATCTCCCAAAACCGTAATGCTTCTTTCTCTTGGCTTAAAGAGAGGGTATGGAAGCGCTTGCAGGGTTGGCAAGGTAGATTCCTCTCTCAAGCAGGAAAAGAAGTTCTAATTAAATCGGTTATACAGGCACTTCCAGCATATTCCATGAATATTTTTCAGCTTCCTAAAGGCTTGTGTAATGAACTGTCTCAATTGATTGCAAGCTTTTAGTGGGGAGATAAGGTGCAGAAGCGCAAAATACATTGGCTGACCTGGGACAAACTTTGTGTTCCAAAGTCTGAAGGTGGGCTAGGTTTCCGCAATCTTTTCCATTTTAACAAAGCCTTGCTTGCCAAGCAAGGATGGCGTTTGCTTCAGAATCAGTAATCTCTATGTTCCCGTGTTCTTAAAGCTAGATATTTTCCACGATGTTCGTTTCTTGAGGCTCCACTCGGCCGGAATCCATCATATATCTGGAAAAGTATATGGAGTGCAAGAGATTGTTTGCAAATGGGTCTTATTTGGTGTATAGGCAATGGAAAGACAGTTCGGACTTGGACTGATCCATGGATTCCAATTCCATGGTTCTTTCAATCTGCCTCTCCACACATAATATTAAACTCTCATATTTCGTTTGTCAAGGATCTTTTCCACCCCTATGATACGGGGAAGTGGAATAATGAGCTGCTGGAATCTATTTTCCTTCCACATGAAGTAGAGGCAATTATTTCAATCCCACGATGCGATCCAGGAAATCAGGATCACTTGTCTTGGTTCTATACGGCTGATGGGCAGTTTTCGGTTCGGTCCGCTTATAAGGCCTACCATCGGTTTCAAAGGCAGTCAGTTCCTACTTTTGCCTCTTCTTCCCAATCTCTTTCTGTACAGGTTTTTTGGAAGAGATTGTGGGGTGTTTCCATTCTCAATAAGATCAAAGTATTTGCTTGGAGACTTTTCCACTGTATTATTCCTTGTTATGATACTTTGTGCTAGAGGAAACTGCGGCCTGATGCATCATGTCCCGTGTGCAATGATCCTCAGGAGTCTGCTTACCATGCCATCTTTAAGTGCCCATGGACGCGGTCGTTGTGGACTCAATGGTACCACCTCTTTAAACACATCGATCCTCGAAGAGTGCATATAAACCTCTTTCTACCCTACCTTTTATTATCGTGCCCTGTTGACCAATGAGGGCATGTTTTAGTATTAGCTTGGAGTATCTGGTATCAGAGAAACTGTTTTGTTCATCAACATGTCCCTCCCTCTGTACATGCGACGCGAGACTTGCTTGTTCACTTTTTGCAGCCTGCCACCGGGAGGGTTGACAAGACACAAGGTGTTCCGGCCCCTCAACCGCAGTCAAGGAACCACTTGAATCACTCTGCCATGTCTTGGACTCCTCCTTTATATGGTTTTTACAAACTCAATACCGATGTTGCGGTATTTTCTTCCCAGGAGCATAACTTTATTGGTCTTGGTGCTATTATACGTAATGAGCATGGGCTGTTTATGGCTGGCTGTTCGGTGCGAGTAAACGCCAAGTTCAGTCCTTTAATCGCTGAAGCTGTTGCTCTTAAGAATGGTTTGACTCTTGCTCTTGAGTCTGGACTATTTTCATTATTTGTTGAATCAGACTCAAAGACTTTAGTGGACGCGATCACAAAGCCAACAGTGGTTGATAACTCTTATTTTGGTTTACTTGTTGCTGATATCAGACTGTTAGCTTCTCAGTTATGTGTTTCTAGCTTCTCTTTTGTTAAGCGCACTGCTAATAATGCCGCTCACTGTATGGCAAAATTCGCCTTAGGCTGTTGTCAAGACCTGTACTGGCTGGAGGATGCCCCTGCCTTTGTGCAGGCAACCATCATCCATGACCACATGTTTATGCAATAATATGGGCTGATGTTCGATCAAAAAAAAAACAATTTTAGATAACTACTAAATTTATATAGTTGGTCAAATCAATTTTTAAATTGACTAACTCAGAATAACTCAATAAAAAAATATTTACTACTACCGCTTCCCCACCGCTTCAACCTTTTCTCTCTCGCCCAGAGTTCTTCCTCTGCAACTTCGTTGAGGTTGCCGTTCGGGATCTACCCGGCGGTAAGCCTCATATGCCTTTTTTTCTTCATTTTCTTCTAGCTTTTAATAAAGTGGTAGATCTCTATTGCTTTTTAAGCAACCTGTCTCTGTTCCAGTACAGTTTTCTAGGAGTGCTCCTCGTGATATTCCATAGACGTTACAACAATTTTTATTATCACGTCGGTGTCAAAGATCTCCTCTCTCTATTGCAGGATCTGCTGTTCTTTCCCTCCCTGGTGGGAATTTACTCAAGTCTTGTTATGTTTCAGTTTGCCTCTATTCCTTTGGATTTGTTTTCCTTAGGTACTATTACAAGCCTTTGTTTTAATCCTCATGTTGGAGGATTTTTCTGTTCCTTCTCTGTAATAGTCTTGGAGCTTCTACACTTGACTTGCGTCAAATTTTGTTGTATCTCTATGTACTATTTTCTAGTTTAATGGAACGAGCCTACCCGACTTTTATAAAAAAAAAAAAACTCAGAATAACTTTCAAAGTTGGACAGAATCACGTGGCCAAGCTTAACCTTGACCCAAACATAATTTATTTTCTATTTAACCCTCGCATGAAAGAAAAGGACAAGTGATACCCGAACTTTATGCTTCGTCACATTTCACCCGTGGTACTTTCTGCTTCGAAATTTTGTAATTTTTTTTTGGTTACAATAGCCCGACAAAACACAATTGTGAAAAAAAAGTTGAACGTGGGCCTGGGCTGAGCGTGGGCCAACAATAGCGAATGTGCGAGCCCAGCAGGAAGTCCAATTAAGGAACCCACGGTTTCTCCTGCTGCGCCCGTAGTACCACCAGATTACCTTCGATTTCCGCCAACAACATTAAAAGATGAAACCTGCCTGGAATTCGAATCATGAAGCAGGCAGACGGATCACGAATGGTTGGTTTTTAATGCAACTTAAAACTTTCACTTATTTTTTCCTTGTCAGCCATTTAACACAAGAGACTCCAGAATCATGACTATTGTCTCTTAAGAAAGTGATTCTATTCTGATACTGTGATTACTCTTTTTTCTTTTTTTAATAGAAGATACTGAGATCACTTGAATAAAGGAAAACAAAAGGTATCTAATACACAAAATTAGAATGATTGTAGTTATTTTTCGTGAACATGTAAAATATTATAATAATTGTAGTTCAATTATAGGTTGCTTGAAAGTTGAGCCACTTGTAGAATGCAAGAGGATAAATGCCTTGGTATGCTCTTGTGTTTTAATTAAGGGGACAAGTTTTTTTTAGTAACGATTTTTTTTTTCTTTAGAAAATAAAAAGATTAAAACCCGGGAAAAAAAATTATGAAACCCCAGTGATTGTCAGATCCTTTTGGACAAGTGTCACGGAGGACATTGACAAAAGCCTGCAAGTACTTCAAAGTGGAGTGCAGTAGTAGTAACTGGTAAGATCTCTGCAATAACTTTTTTTTCTCAGGATTTGGTTTGCTTCGACAGCGCCTTGACTCTGTGTCGTCGTTTATGGGAATACCAAATGCCTAAAAAGAAATTAGTTTTTGCTCATGAACCGAGAAAAGAAAGAAATTAAAGCAGAAAGAACATTCTCAGGAGAGGCGCGTGTCCTTGGTTCTTTGAATCGTCACTTCCACTTGTATACCGATCACACTTCCCCCAGAGAGGAGAGGACTGCCCTGCATATCCATATTTAAGGCAAAAAATAACACTTCCACCAGCCAAAATATATAGATGAGCAGAAAATCCAGTTCTTGGAATTGTGAATTTGGAATGGCCTCGCCTGGAGAAAATCACTACAGTCCCACCAACACCACCACCAGTACCCCAGAGAATATTGATCAGAGACAACAGAGGACCTTGCAAATGCTCAAAGATGCCACTCTAGAGACTGCAAGAAATACTCTGCATCGTCCACTATCAATGCAAGAACAAGCCCGCCTTGATGCACGCTTAGTCAACTTAATACCTGAAATCCTCAGTCGTAGCAGGCCAGACCACCCACCTTACGCTGAGGTAACTAAGTCCAAATATTAATTTCCTGAGTTGTAATTAGCCCAAACAAGGTAAAAAGATTTTTCTTTTTTAATGCTTGGTGTACTTACTTATATATGACTGTTTTAGATGATATATGAAGCCATTAATTCATTGAGAGAAGAAGCAGGGTCAAGCCAGGCATCTATATCTTCCTTCATCAAATCGCATCACCCTGACCTGCCATGGGCTCACGAGACTTTCCTCTCCCACCACCTTAATCGGCTTACCCTCAAAGGCGGCCAAATCACCAAGACCAAAAACGGTCATTACATGTTCTTTAGATCAAACCCATATCAGAAAGACATAAACCAAGAGAAGGAAGGAGAGGAAATGCCAATATTTCTGGTTGAGCCGCCGTTAGAAGAAGTAAAACGTGACAAGAATAAGAGAAGAAGGTCTCGAAAGGTGAAAAATATTGAAGAAAAAGATGTTGTCAAGAAAGGCCACGCAGCGAAAGTTGAAGCAGTAGTGATGGGTTTAGCGAAAGTGCAAAATGAAGCTGTGAAAAAACTTAGAGGTGGACCGTCGAGTATGGAGGAAGAAAAGGAGTGGGAGGTGGAGAAGCCAAAGATTCCGAGAGAGGAACATTATTGTCTCAGGCGGAGATGAATAGCCTCGGATACAGAGTCAGCTTCAAGAAGGTATGATTATGGAAAAAGGAGATTAATTAAGAGGCGTTTTGTTTTTTATCAGAAGCGTTCTTTGAAACCCGAGCATAAACGCTGGTGTAAGGTTAGGTAGGTGCTGTCCAGTTTCCTTCTCGCAAAGCTTTCATGGTAGACAAGCGTGCACTGTGATAGGTATTAGGTAGCCTTTTCTCTGTAATCTATAATTACCTTAAAGTGTGCAGAGCTAATCGCCTAATCCTTTTGTTGAATTGGTCTTTGATCTCAATTTTAGCTATTAGCGTTGCGAAAAAATGAAATTTAGTGGATAAAACTAGGATTTTTGCGAAAAAAAGTTATGTTGAATCAAGCATTCAGGTTGGATAATTGAACAAAAATTTGAATAGATTATGAGTTCATTACAATAGTATAATAATTCGAGTGTATAATTTTAAATTATAATTATGTTCCTATTTTGTTTACGCTTGTTTCCTTCCAATTTTTGGATTCATAAAATTAAAAAAATGTTTCAATATTGTTTCTGTAGGGGATAAAATATAATCTTATATTCTTGTGTTGGTGGCAAATTGGCAATTAAAAATCTGAATGTGTGCATAATCAATTACCTGATTGATTAAGTGTGAATATATATAAGTGATACAAATAAGTCCTTACGTCTTTATATATGATGCCCTTTTCCTTTCATTTAAAAATATGCATTTTTAAAGACCAGCCTGTCTTTTACGGTCCAGACTATCGACATTCTTCGAATAAAAATTTGCTGGTTCACATTGCATGTGGTCCAACAAAGCAAAAATTAAAGTTTTAGTGCGACTAAAATGCCAAAAAAACACTAATAAAAACCCAAAAAAAGTTTTAGTGCGACTTCCCGATTTTGTCTGTAAATGAAATGATCGCCAGACAGCTGTTTTTTCTTTCTCGAACAACAAGATTACAGAAAATGTAAATTTGTTGTAGGAAACGAGGAGAGGTGAGCAGAAACCCAAATTATTTGGATGAGCAGTTCATGTTCAGTACTACATCTTAGAAAAGTTGAAAACCGTTTATTGTTTAACCTAACACTCCTCTTCCTTCCATATTATAACCAAAAAGCTTGAAACTTACCCTCATACGGGTGGGTCTGCGTTGCTATCTTTTACATCTTTTGCTCTTGTGTCCGTGATCCTGTGGACTCTGTAAAATCATATACCTAAAAAAGCCTACTACATATATAATGGATAAAGCCACATAAAGGACATCCTCCTCAAGTACTTTTACCTACTCCTATCAAACTTATCTATCGATGATCTGTGGAGTACAAGGATGGCCCAAAGATAACGAAATCAATCGATTTCTTTTTTTCTTTTTGTTTTCTAAATGATAGCTTCTCATGATGAAAGAGACGTGTACTGAGACATACTTGCATGATACAGCTAGGCCCTGCTCCTCCTAGCGTACACGCTTTCGGCCCCTTTTGGGTGCACACATATCGTGTTTCGACTTCGACTCACCTAGCCATCCAATAATATTAAGTACTAGTAATCCACTTAACTTCTTTAAAAAAAAAAAAAACTGTAAGAAAAATGTAATGTTTATTCTTATTTATTTCGCCTTTGCATAACCTTTCATCTCGTACGTACCAGGCGTTAGGGTGCAATTTATGACAATTAATCGAGGATTGGAACTTTTAAGACTCATTCATTCGTTTGCACTAATTATGATTTCTTCTCTTCATTTATAGTTTACGTACCTCATTTGTTTTAGATTTGTGTATACTACTCTAACACCCACATTTATATCCTTTTCCGGCACATATCACTCTTACGAAAGGCACTTTGTTTATGTACTTAAAGTTAATCATTTTTTTTTGTCTCTCAAGTATATTAACCAAACCCATTATAATCAGGATAGAGGCTGAATCCTAAATCAGTTGGAACTTGGAACATGACAAAATCAGACGCAATGGTTGCTTAGGTCAGGATTAATCCATATCCTAAATTTTCACCATTGGAGAGAAGAGAAGAGAACCAATTAGATTAAAAAATTTTCATTCCCATTTGCTTTCTAAAATTGAACAATTGGACTACAACCTAGACCCACTCGTTATGTACTAACATCCAAAAAATGCCCGCTAAGCGAAAAACCAACTACGCACTCGTTTATTTAGGACAAAGTTAGGCACACGACATAATAAGGTAATAAAATCTCATATCGTACAGGGGAAGTGTTAGTTGTTGTCCGGAAAACACAAACTATGAAACTTAATCAGCCGCAAGCCAACCAAAAAAAAAAAAAGTCATTGTCTTTATAATAATAATGAGCTCAAGCTCCTCCAATCGAAGCCATATACACATACCCAGATACAAGTCTCCATCTATCTATCTATCTTCTTCTCTCTCTCACTCTTCTCTCCTTGCCCGGCCCGGACGGCCCCTCATTGAACTAGACCGGTTGGATTTTATTACAAGACCGTTGTCTTCTTGACTAGATAAAGAAAGAAAGAAAGAGAGAGAGAGAGGGGTAAGGAAATCGAAGACGAAAATAGAATCGGCAATAACGGGGAGGAATGCAGGGGAGTAAGAGGCTGTGAGTGAGTGAGAGAAACAAGGGGGAGAGAAAAGAGAGGGAGAGAGAGAGGTGTGTGTTTTATTTGGGTAAATTTAGTTTTTATGGGGAGCGGGACTTTCGTGGACGGTGTTCGTCGATGGTTTCAACGCCGTAGCCACAACACTTCTTCTTCTTCTTCTTCTTCGTCTACTACTACTTGTTCTAGTCATTATAATATAAGTGGTGGTGGTGATAGTAATAGTAAACATATTGTTGGTTATAATAATAATAATAACAATAGTAGTCGTGGTGTGAGCTTTGTTAGTGATAGTGGCTACCCGCAATCATCGGGTGGTGTTCGTGGTGTTATATCCGAGAAAGGGGAGGAGGAGGAGGAGCTAACTGTCATTGAGGATTTTGATTTCTCGGGCTTAAAGAACATTCGGGTTCCTAAGCGAATCAACCATTTTGGAATTGTGACTGCCATGGATCACAAGAAGGTAAAGACCCACCATTAGAACACAACTCAAACCTCATCTCTAGATCTTTTTCTCCTTTTGGGTTTTGTTTTTTTCCTTTTTGGTTTTTAATGAAGATCTGTTCTTTGATTTGATTCTTCGTCTCTGGTTACTTTTTTTTTTTTTTAAAAAAATATGTTTTTATGTCCAAGATGCTGTCTTGCATTCCCAAAAGAGAGAAAACCCTTTTTCATTTTTGTTTAATGAGGACGATCAAAGTAGTGCTCTCTTTTTGAATTTAGTGGTTGGTTTGGTTATATATGTTGCTTACTGGAAGGATGTGATTTTTGTGATCCTTTTGTATTTGGTGGTGCTGGCGTTGATCTTCCACTATCTTTCCTTTTTTGCTTTTTGAATAATTGCCATGTCAAATGTTTGAAGCCAATCAGAGGCTAATACACTTGAGAAAAGTTTCTCCTGTACATGTTTGTACTGCTTAAGTTTGATGAACGTTGATATCTTCTCTTTACACAGGGCTCAGCAGAAGCAGAATTTTTCACCGAGTATGGTGAAGGAAGTAGGTACCAAGTGCAAGAAGTGGTCGGGAAAGGGAGTTACGGTGTGGTGGGATCTGCAGTCGACACCCACACGGGAGAAAGGGTTGCAATCAAGAAGATCAATGATGTTTTCGAGCATGTTTCGGATGCCACACGTATATTGAGAGAGATTAAGCTCCTCCGTTTGCTTCGTCATCCTGACATTGTGGAGATTAAGCACATCATGTTGCCTCCTTCACGTAGAGAATTCAGGGATATCTACGTTGTTTTTGAGTTGATGGAATCTGACCTCCACCAAGTAATCAAGGCAAATGATGATCTTACACCTGAGCATTATCAGTTTTTCTTGTACCAGCTTCTCCGTGGCCTGAAATATATACATACAGGTTGGTGCTTTCTCTGGAGGGTTTGACTTTTATATGTGATGTATTGGTTGCCAATTTAACCTTCTGGATATTCATTCTTGCAGCAAATGTATTTCATCGAGATTTAAAGCCAAAAAACATTCTTGCCAACGCCGACTGCAAACTGAAGATATGCGATTTTGGTCTTGCACGAGTGTCTTTCAATGATGCTCCGTCAGCAATTTTTTGGACAGTATGTATTCAAGCTATGAACTTTGTTAATGGTTTTTTCTTTCAGGCTTAATGAGAAAGTGCACGATACTTGTCTTTTATTCCAAAATTTTTCCCATTATTTCTCTAGAACTCCTGTGCGCATTATACTTATGAGGCACAGGACTGCATCTTGCTTTTGCTGTTCTGTCCAATTCTAAGTTAAGTTTATCACATGGACTCGTCATTTACTGGAATTGGCAGATTTGGATTCCATACAGAAGGTTACTGTTTGCTATATATGCTTTTATTATGTAATAGCAGACTCTTAGGCCGAACTTTGTTAATAGATTGGAGCTAGGAGGGAGGGGCAAATGGCAGGACCTGTCGCTAGTTTCTCTCTCCCACCCGAATGATGGAAGTTGTAGATAGATAATTGGAAACTTGGGTAGTGAGACTGTGCCTACGGGATCTATGAAAATGAGTTAATATTTGATAGATTCATGTAACTCTGAATGGGAAATAGCATTTCTCTATTGTGAGATAGCTGTGCATGAAAATGTGGCCTAATTGTGATGCTCTAGCTCAAGGAGTAATGGAAAAAAGCCGCTGGAGATGGTAGTATGGAGAACTTGTGTTTCACAATCATTACTGGATGATTTAGAGGAAGTGGTTTGGCTGGAGGATTGTTTTTGCTTGATGTTGAATAAAGGAAAGAGAGGGAGGATGAACATTTATATTAATATTTGTTTGGCAGGTTACGTAAGTGCTCTTGGCTGCTTGAGTAGTTGTAAGAGTAGGCTTTGTATGGTTGAATGTCAAGCAGGAAGGTGTATTCGTGAGGTGCTTGTCCTGCCAGTCGTGGATGTCGATATTGTGTTTATAAATAGCTGATATGGAGAAATGGCAATTGCTTACTCCAGGTTTCATGGGTCTGGTGTTATCTTTTGTGCGTGTAGATTATTCGCAACTTGTCACCAAGTTTTTCCTTGAAGGAGATAATTGCAAGCAATTTTGTGTTAACTGAGCGAAGAACTTTTTAATTTGTCGGGCTCTCATCATTTTGCGACAATTGGGCTCCAACAAAATAAATCTCCCTCACTGAAACTGTTTGAATTTGTGCAGGACTATGTGGCGACCAGATGGTATCGTGCCCCTGAACTATGTGGCTCTTTTTTCTCCAAAGTAAGCTGTTCCTCCTATTTGATGACTGTCAACTTGTATTTTTGTTTTCTGTTCAGTTTCCAGTTAGTAGAAGGCTTAGGATGCAAAAGTACTACATGATCTTCACATTTTTATCTAGTCTGTATGGTCAGGAACTATTATTGTTGCTTAGGTTCTGAGTTTGTCTTCACCCCAGCTTACTGAAATCTGGCCATTTCCTACTCAATAAAGTAGGATGTAACCGCATATTCTGTTAGTTGGTGCTGTCTCGACTCCTGACTTTCAGCGGATTGATACATGCAAACATTTTCAAGTTGGAAGTGTCTTCTCCAGTTTTTCTTTTTGTTCATGATCACTTTATTCTGTGAAGTTACTTGGCTATACTCAAATGATATGTCATGATCAGTCTGTTAAACCTCTGATGTTATGAATTTCTCTTACCATTTTGCAGTATACCCCTGCAATTGATATATGGAGTATTGGATGCATATTTGCTGAAATGCTCACCGGCAAACCACTTTTTCCTGGAAAAAATGTGGTGCACCAATTGGATCTCATGACAGATTTGCTTGGCACTCCTCCTGCAGAATCCATTTCAAGGGTTGGTATTTAACTGTCATCACTCCTTTCTATCATCAATAGGCAACTCGATTGACTCTCTCAGAATGCTTGTGATTTGTTTATTTCTGTCGATATTACTAGTTAATCGCTGCCCTTAGTATGTATGTGCTGCTGTATAGTTTTATTCTCCCTTGCCTCTCTCGGTCTCATATCTTTTATCTTACAACTTTTACATAAAATACTACCATTCTATTGCAGATTCGTAATGAAAAGGCAAGGAGGTACCTTAGTAGCATGCGAAAGAAACAACCTGTTCCATTCTCTCAGAAGTTCCCCAATGTGGATCCACTGGCTCTTCGTCTGCTGGAGCGCTTACTTGCATTTGATCCTAAAGATCGTCCAACAGCTGAGGAGGTAGGAGTTAGTGAGTTTTGAGATAACCATCATTTTGAGTTCTAATTAAATTATGAAGTTAAGATGATAATATAGCATTTACTGTGCACTATTATGCTTTTTTATATCCCTAAGTTTTATTTGTACAGGCATTAGCTGATCCTTACTTTCAAGGTTTATCCAATGTTGAACGTGAGCCATCAACTCAACCTATTTCAAAGCTGGAGTTTGAGTTTGAAAGAAGGAAATTGACAAAGGATGATGTAAGAGAACTGATCTACCGAGAGGTATGGGTCGAGCACTTGTATGTTTCTTTCCATATATTTTGGCTCTCACTTGTCAAATATGAATCAAGTTTTGTTGTGTTTGCGGGCAGATATTGGAGTATCATCCTCAGATGCTGCAGGAGTACCTCCGTGGAGGAGAGCAAACTAGCTTTATGTACCCAAGGTACACTGGTTTTTTATAGCCTCATAACCTTATTACCTCGGATATTCTTTGTCTTCTTCTTCTTCTTCCTACTGAACTTTCTGTTGTATACTATCATATTGGTAACTACATTGATCCTACCTTGCAAAATTTTGTGCCAAAAAAAATGGGGATAGTGGAGATAAAGAATGCTTTTTCTCTGTCATGGTTTTATATGGTATTCTTACTATATGTACAAAAAACCTCGATTTACTTATGATTCATGTCTGAAGCATGATACTCCGACGAACTTTTATTCCTTGTTTTCAAAATTTAGTAAAATCTAATATTGTTTCCAAGTTCCAATAGTTGCCGCACCTGACCAAGATAGGTCTACCGCACACATCAGTGCAGCAACAGCTTGTAGCTGATGTGTTGGAGATGGCTTTCATGGTTCCAAGTTTACAGAGCTTTTAGTTTTCATGCCTTAGCAATAGCAGATAGACGACTAGATATGAGCATTGTGCATTATAGTTGATGATAAATTATCCAGATTATTCCGAATAAAGCAATACATACACACATACCCTGAGAATTGCAACCTTGTATGTTATGCTGGGAGCCAGTTTCTGAATTTTATCTATATGAACTATAGTGGTGTTGATCGATTCAAGCGACAATTTGCACATCTTGAGGAGCATTATGGTAAAGGTGAAAAAAGCAGTCCACTCCAGAGGCAGCACGCTTCCTTGCCTAGGTACGTGACTAATATGAATCTAATTTTCTGTTCACCATCCTCTTTCAGAGTTCTTTCCGAAGCTACAAGATTAGCCTCTCTTGTTAAGTTCTGCATTGTTGGTTATGAACATCCTGCATCCTCCCCTCATGTCTTTGTCTACTGAAACTAGTAGTACACAAGCTTGACTGGCATTGGGATGAGTTGTGGATCTTAGTTTGCAAAATGGTCCTTGTTAAACTATTTCATGCCATATGATGTGTTTCCATTTGCATGACATGTTTGCTACCTTTCCTTTAGAGAGCGTGTCCCTGTGCCCAAGGAAGAGACTGCTGCAAACAATGAAGAATTTGAGAAGCGAACTGCAGCTTCTGTTGCAACAACTCTGCAGAGTCCTCCAGACCACAAGGATGCTTCTGATGCTACACAAAATGGGCCTAACAAGCCAAACTACAGCGCCCGTAGCCTACTGAAGAGTGCCAGCATCAGTGCTTCAAAGTGTGTGGGTGTCCAGAAAAGAAGAGATGTGGAGGTGACTAACATTTAATTTTACATGATTATTCTACTCACAGTTTATTTTAAACATATATAAATCTTTCCTGAGGGAGTTTTGAGCGGAAGGGGAGGAAGTTCTATTATGTTGCCTACCCTGCGAATATGTAACTATCTTCTTGAAGGGGGCTTCCCGTAAGCTTGGTAGTCTTGCAGAATGAACTGCGGTTATTCAGAACAGTTCCAGTGTCCTACATTCTTACATGCATGTTGATATCAATATCAGCTGACATGTCTTTTCTGATATTCTGCTCCTTACTGTATTTTCTTTCATTTGCAGGATAATCCAATTCTTGAAGCCGATGATGAGGTCCTCAATGAATTGGCTCAGAAGGTGGAATCCCTCCATGCTTGATATATTCTTGTAATCTCTGCTAGAATTATTCCAATCCCGTCAAGGGTTGTGATCTACCTATTTTTCTACCCACATTTTGTGGATGGTGGGTGCTTTCTACATGGAAGATCAGGTAGAGGCTAACAAAACGATAGGACTTGGTTCTTGTAGTAGGTGTCCCCTTGCTATGTGGACCAAACCCAATACACAAGATTCAGATGTTTATTTGTTGTAACTATATTCATTGTACCCAGAAACTGTAATGTTGTACTCTGTTCCAAGGCTTAAATGACAAGGAAAAAAAGTTTTGTATTGTTAGTGGTGATGTTGGCTGAACATATTTTTTGGTGTGTAATGACATGTTGATTTCCCTGATCTTCTTAGACAGTTTATCCCTAATCAATATTTTCTCCAGATCAGGTGATGTATTTCGTCCCATTATTATTATTTTTTTTGGTATCAATCATAGTGACACCAAGTCTCATTGTTAGGTGAATAATTTCCATGTGGTAATGAACTTTCTTCCAGGCTGTAGTTGTTGGCTTCTTATACAATAATGGTATGGTAAGCATACATTTCTTTTTTTTTTTTTATTGATGAAAAATTAGCATCTCCATTTCCTTGGGATGGCTGGCGAACGACGGTCAAAAAAGGTCTATTAATTTTTCTTTATTTTTTTCCATGTTTTCTCCCTTCCTAAACGTTATGTTCCTCTCCATTCTTTTCAAGTATATATACCATCTGGAGGGAATATTACGGAAAATGCAAACAATTTTGCTCCACCTTTTTCATCTCCATGTTCTGGCTGTGGCTGGAGAGCAGAGATCAGAAGTCCAAAGTCTTGCGTTTTTCTAAGGCCAAAATCCACTCTACTTTTCACCTCTCTAAGATCAGGTCCATCCATTTTCATCCTCAAAAGAAGAAATGCAAGTACCTGGTTCAAAGATAACTGAAAAGGTTAAAAGTGAAAACACAGTTTTTCTGCATGTTTCTTTTCTGATTCTTCTCTTTTTTCTTTTTTCTGTATATAATTCTTGCTTGTTCTTATTGACTGTTCTGGAAGTAAGAACATCCCCAGAAAAAAAAGGTCCAAAAAGTAAACGAGAGTGACCTTATAGGAATTCAGTAGAGAATAGAATTGGACACAAGTTAATTGTCTCACATCCTGCAATATTTTGGGTCCAGGTCCATCAACCTTTTTTTACTTTTTACCTACGAAGCTCTCAACGACAGGATTCCTTCTCATACTTATTTCATGACATTGGGTCTATGGTACTTTGCAGCGTGGAATAAATTTTAGCATAGAGATTGATCTGCACCATAGACTTTCTCTGCTTCAAATCTGGTCCGTCCATTCCAATGTTCAAAGAGAATTGCAAAACAATGGTCTAAAACAGTAAACTAAACAGACCTGAAGACATAAAGTAGTTGTATCTCATATGCTTCTCTCCTATTCTGGTTTCACTCGAGAGCTTGTGACTTTTGAACTTTCTAACCAAGAGAAAAGGATCCTAGCATTAATCAAAGAGAATTCAAAATGCAAAGAGGTTTGACTCTTCTTGTTTTTTTCACCCTGTTAAGAATCAAGAACATGCTGTTTTGCGTTTAAAATAACATGTGATATAGGATTAGTAATCACGCCCTTGAATTTTTCAGATTTTAGGAGTTTATCTTGCTGAGTTTCTTTATGTTTTTAAATTATTTTTATAGATAATACAAATAAGAACTAGAACAGGTACCATATTCAATCTTCATAGAGATACAATAGCACTCTCTGTTCCATACATTTACATTTTTGTTTTGTGTGGCATGAAGTCCCCTACAACGTTTAATGGTCTTTAGATATGATATTCATTCTGTTTTTCTTACTAAGCTCTTTTTGGTTAAGTTTGGTGAGGAACAACAAAGATGTTTACCTTAATGAACAATAAATCAAATTTTGCTCACTTTGGAGCTTTTTTTCCTCACTGTAACCATTTATGTTTCTAGTTTCAGTAGTTTGTGTTAGCTTGTTCTTTTCAATCATATTTCATAACCTTGAAAGTAACCATTGAATTTGTGTAGGTTTACCTGAGCATTTGATGTACAAGAACAAATTGCAAGAATACACTCAAAGATGCCGTCTGCAATTTCCAATTTACCACAATATCAATGAAGGGTATGACCATGCACCTAAGTTTAAATCAAGGGTTGTAGTTGATGGAGTCACTTATGAAACCCAGAAGACATTTAAACATCTAAAAGAAGCTGAGCAGGAAGCTGCCAGAATTGCTCTTGAGTGCATCAAAGAAAACATGAAAGGTGATGATGCTGTTGTTCCCCAGGTACGCTAAATCTGGCTTCAGTTTCATTTCATTACTGTCTTATGATATCTAAAATGTGGGTATACATCCCCTGAGTGAATCTATTGCTTTTTTTAATTATGTTTGTGGTCTTTCTAATGTAGGGTAAACTGTTCTGGTTGTTTTAATTATTAAAAAATCACCTCCATTTTTTACATCTTGGTAACTATTTCATTTCCCATTCCACTCTAGGATTCCAAACATTTCAAGTCTATCTTGTATGAATATGCTGCAAGGGTGGGGCTAGAACGACCCAAGTATAGAATCAATCAAGAAGACAAATCGCAACCCATCTTTTTCTCCACAGTGTTTTTTAATGGGAAATTGTACAAAGGTGAGGTTGCGAGAAGCAAGAAGGAAGCTGAGCAGCAGGCAGCAGGAGCTGCAATTCAAGCACTCCTTGGTACATTTTTTAAGTTACCAAAGGCTTAGTTTTGTAATTGGTGCTACTGATCCTATGTCTACAATTCATTTTTTTAAGATACATGAGCCAAGTGGCAAACGATTAATGTTACACCAAAACATTTACTTCGCAGAATCTGACACTGGAGTTCTTCGTCAAATGATCAATTGCAAATCCAAAAGAAACAATGCTGCATTACAGGTCAGGCCTCCTAGCTTCAAGCAGGGCAATCGATCTGTTGTCAAGAAGTCAGGTAAATCTTTTTCTTATCTAGATGAGTTAGTGATGCTAATGAAATTTCTCTCCTCCTGCTGGAAACTAACTTTTTTCTGCATTCTGGTTGTTTAGTGGAGTATTATCAGGAGCTCATTAAGTTTAGGGTAAGTTAACTATCTCTCTGAAAATTGTTACAAAACCTGAACATACTGTTGTTACACCTGATAGGTGATTGTGAAATCAAGCACTGGAAAACGGCCTTGTATATAATTTCTGGCTAAGTTAATTTGCTGTCAGTAAATCTCTTTTTCCTCCATATACAGGAAACCTCTGCCACCTGCAGCTCCATGCCAAATCATGAGAGCTGAATTGTAAGTATTGACTTTATGGAGGATTGGAGATTTGCTATCTCTATGTTGTTCATATACTTTATTTATACTTTATTATGTTGGTTCAGTCGTTGATAGATTAATAGATCAAATCGGCTATAACAACAAGAAGGATCCCAATCTTTGAAGTTCATTAACAACAACAATCGCCCTTGTGGTAGTTCTATTGGTCCCAGGACAACTCCGTTTTCTTTAGCCCTGGACCTGAAATATTCTGACTTATAATGTGCATTTTTCCTTTCCCCTGCTTTAAAGTTGTGGTCTAATTTGGTTTTATCATGTCTCCTTTGCAGGCTAAGGATTAGTTCGGCATAAATTCTGGCCTTGGACTGGAGACCAACTACCATACAATTAAGCGATTAGTCTGACAAGCTGGAGCATTTTCGGCTATGAGCAAACTTCAAATGACATTCTGGCTATTAATTTGATGCTATTGATCACTTACAAACATTTAAATGCCAAACTACTCAGCGAAACAGAATCTGTTACCACCATATATATATACATATAATATATCGACATAATTTGGTAAAGATGTACAAGATCATTAAAGTTTTCTCAAATTAGAGGGCTGACGACCATCGTTGGATTTCTAGACTTCGAAAAATGAATGATAGGCACGTTAAATCTGTGATCTCCATTTAATTGAAAGACTGAAAGTACCATTTGCAGAAGCCTCCTAGTGGGGGTGATCTGTTCTCCTGATATATTCTGGGTTCGAGAAGTCAAGAAGACGACCTGCCAGTGGTGAAAGTTCTCCAACCTAAAAATCTTTTGAGCCAGAAATTCAGTACTTCTCTGTTAAAATATTCAGATATCAGGAAAAAGAAACCGTGGATACCAAATCTGAAATAGTTTTTATTGACAAAGAAGCACCCTTTTGGGTGAGGTATTTTTATTATAGTCCAAAATTCTCACCTAACTGTGTCCACTTTGTGCTTGCTGCTCCAAGGATAACCATGATTCCAGATTGGTCTTCTCAGCAGACACCATGAAAGCAAAACAGCAAGAAAAAGAATTCGATTCGGCACTTCTCGTGCAGAGTACAGATTATATTACATGGAAAACAAAACAGAATTAGTTCAAGATTGTATCCTAAAAGAACACTTACATGGGATTGGAATGTCAACTTCTCTGCAGAAAGACAGTAGATCTTTTCACTGTATATGGATTAAGTTTGGCTGAGGCAGATGAGAATCTATTTCCTCCATCAACCTCGCAGAGGCTAGATTCCCGATCTGCCCCAAGCAAACTCTATCCAACAGTGAGCACTGGTTTCAGAAGCAATTTGTCTTGTGCAGGCTAATTTAACTAGTATAAATAGGAGATTGCTGGTAGTTCAGATGGTATGAATTGAGGGGATAGTATTATGCCTTGATATGATGATATTAGTTAGCATAAAAAGATGAGAGATACTGGGTCAGCATTAATGACATTCAATATTTTTGAATTAGCCATGGAAACCATAGAAAGCTATTATCCTAGGTAGGTTTCCATATATGATGGTGAAATTCAGATAAGGTTCTTATTTTCGCGGTCCCGGAGGCGAGAAAGAAAGCTGGGACTCTAAACCTGTCAGATTCTACCATTGAAGGAAAGCTCATCCCACCAATCCTGTAAAATTCTACCATTGGCGGTCTCGGAGGCGCGAAAGAAAGCTGGGACTCTAATCCTGTAAAATTCTACCATTGAAGGAAAGCTCATCCCACCAATCCTGTAAAATTCTACCGTTGGCGGTATCGGAGGCGCGAAAGAAAGCTGGGACTCTAATCCTGTAAAACTCTACCATTGAAGGAAAGCTCATCCACCAATACCATTGGCGGTCTCGGAGGCGCGAAAGAAAGCTGGGACTCTACTCCTGTAAAATTCTACCATTGAAGGAAAGCTCATCCCACCAATCCTGTAAAATTATATCATTGGCGGTCTCGGAGGCGCGAAAGAAAGCTGGGACTCTAATCCTGTAAAATTCTACCATTGAAGGAAAGCTCATCCCACCAATCCTGTAAAATTCTATCGTTGGCGGGTCTCGGAGGCGCGAAAGAGAGCTGGGACTCCAATCCTATAAAATTCTACCAATGAAGGAAAGCTCATCCACCAATCCTGTAAAATTCTACCATTGAGGGAAAGCTCATCCCACCAATCCTGTAAAATTCTATGATTGAGGCGATTCTCATTGCCCTAACATTTTGAAATTTTAATTCATTTCTTTGACAACAGTGAGCAAACCTTTCATACTCATACTTATATTGTCATGACAAAAACAATGTACTACGATAGGCTGCAGCAGAGGATGTGTTTAGGTGGGATCAGTCTAGAGAAGGAAAAAAAAGAAAGGAAGGAGCCAAGTAAGAATCATACTCTAAACATCCTAAAATCAAAAACTACTTGCTTTGTTGCCTGTTTATCCAATCTATTTAGCCTTCCCCATAAAAGAACAGCCCAATACACTATTCTATAACTAGCTATAACTAACTTGCCAATTCTACCGGTAATCCTCAATACATTGGGTATGAAGCATCCATGAGAATTTGCATGGGTAATACTCCATAAATTGGGCATGACTGATGCATGAGAATTTGAAACAAAAAACTTCCAAGTCCTAAGCATGTTCTTCTATGTCTGCTTAACGTCTAATAGAATGAATATGATTTCTACATGTACCAAATGAATGTATCAACACAAGTTTTATTTATTTTGACAAGTGGTCATGTAATGTAAAGAGGACTGATTAACACTAGCTACAAAAATTATGTATCCAAATTATCAAGCGTTTACTTTTGGAAAGACCAAAACACACAACAGAGGTACCAATATTTGCGAAGACAAATTAAGAAAAAGAGACCTGACAGGATAGAATAGATAAACATTCATATAAACTCAACTTCATCACAAGGCTGCATCAAGAGTAATACATTACCAGGATTTGCTTGCCAGGCCTTTTTCCTGATTTCTTTCCTTCTGGAGATCTAGGAACAGACCAAATTAATCACCAGGATAAGCTTGAAACATATAATTCTAAACCCAGCAGAGAAGCATTTTAAGGAAAGAAAAAAAAAGGTTAGTACAGATCAACCCCCGAGTTTCATAGAAACTGTGTGCTTTAGTATAGAGTAATTGCTACCGACCAAAAAGAAAAAAGTATACGAGTAACTGTTGTGGATGCATTCATCGCCGCCACAAATAATAGTGTTTAAAGTGTCTTAGGGTTACGCAGCGCTGTTTCCTTATTTATTAGGGTTCTCTAGTTATTTTTTTCTGCTGGAAATTCTCCATTAACTTGTTTCCCTTCTAGACTAGGTTTCTTTCCTATTATTGTAAAACTACTAGCACTTACTGTTAATCTTGGTCTTCTACTCGTGTTAACTCGATAAAACATGAGGTAAAATGCCCTTCAGAGAGTAGAACTCGATTACTTTTCCAAAAAGACTCAACAGAAAAGTTTCCCTTAAAACGATCATCGAAAAATGGATACAAGTACAGACAGTCGACCACTCTAAACTGTTTTTGCATTTTGAAAGAAAAGGTCATATAATTTATAAAAATGTGGGATATGTACAAATATTCTATTTTAGGAGGGGGAGAAGTAATTTCACATCTCCCAGCATATCTTCAAAGAAATCTCCCTCATTTCAGACACTACCGCTCACTTCCATTCTCTCTTCTAAAAGATTGCAAACAATGAAAGATTTTAACTGAGTAAATCAGAATTCTGCATGCATAAATAATCTTTAAAATACTTTTCTCTGTTACCAGTAATCTCCACAAGAACATGAGCCCTCCTTAAAATGGTGAAATCGGTTGTTATCCCTTAAAATGATCAACCTACCAGTAATCTTGGATATGTACTTGATGGCATTGTGGCAATCTTCACATACCCGCAAATTTTTAATCACACGGATTGGTCTCCAAGCAGGTATGGTAAGAATCCCGTATGCAACTGCTAATTTCTCACTATGATACTTGAGCATATGCACTTTCTCTTCTTCTTCAACGTCATGTAAAACCAGTTTTGTAGATGAAACATATCCTTCACGCTTCAATTTCAAATCCATCTCTTCTAGAAAGGCATATATTTTATGACTTTCAGGGTGGGAAGAGTCCCCAACAGAGAATGTGTGGATTTTATTCTGCACTTCAAGCCAACTATATCCAGGCACTTTCTTCACACCTTTATTCTTCATCTTCCGTCTCATCTTACCCGCGTCCTGCCATCTTCCAGAACCTGCATATAAGTTTGAGAGAAGGATGTACATTCCCGCATTATCAGGCTCCTTTTCAAAAATAACCTCAGCAGCCTTTTCACCCAGTTCAATATTTCCATGAATCCTGCTGGCACCGAGCAAAGCACCCCAGGTTGCAGCATCTGGTTCAAAAGGCATACTTCTCACTAAACTTTGGGCCTCTTCCAGCCTCCCTGCTCGACCAAGAAGATCTACCATACAGGTGTAATGCACTGACTTTGCTTTTATATCATAATCTCGACTCATTGAATAAAAATACTCAGTACCCTTGTCCACCAGGCCGGAATGACTACAAGCTGACAATACAGCAACCTGCAAAGGCCAGAAAAGAGCAAAAGAGTAAAACACTCAATAGACAAAGTTAGTGCACAAAAATGAGATGATTGCTTTTAGCATACCAGCTCGAAGCAATCCTTATAGTGAAGCTCCAAGTGAGCAACCAAAAAAAGAAGATTCTTTTCCCTTGTTTTTGTTATTCTAATAAAGATTGATATAAAGAGGTTCTTTTCAGAAAGTTTTACCCCAAAACTCAAATAATGTGACTAGGAGCCTACAGATGATTGAAATATATGTAGGAAAAAAATCAACTCTTACCATGGTGGCGTCATCTGGCTTGATTCCTACACTCTTCATTGACTCGAAAATTGTTAGAGCCTCCTTACCAAAACCATGCCTTGCAAAGCCATAGATCATTGTGTTCCATGAGACTACATCCTTCTCGACTATTTCATGGAACGCATCATGTGCTTCCTCTATGCTTCCGCACTTGCAATACATTGCAAGAAGTGCATTTCCCACATAGAATCCGGTTTGGTAACCAGCCTTAACCAGTCGACCATGCAGTTGCTGTCCCAATTCCAAAGCAGCAATATTAGAGCATGTGCTGAAAGCGCAAGTAAATGCAGACCTATTCAACTTATCTCCATCTCTTTTCATTTCCACAAAAAGATGTAAAGCCTCTTCGCTACAACCATTTTGAGAGTAACAAGCAATCATGGCTGACCAAGAGATTGAATCACGGTGAGGCATCCTGTCAAACATACTTCTTGCACTATCAATGTCTCCAATCTGAGCATAACCTGATATCATGGTATTCCAAGAGCTAGTGTTCCTGGAAGGCATTGCCTCAAACAATTCCTTTGCCATGTCCATTCTCTTATCTTGCACATACCCGGCAATCATTGCATTCCATGAGACTGAATTCTTCTCTGGCATCTGATCGAAAATACTTCTAGCTTCATCCAACATCCCATTTTGGACATACCCAGCAAGCATCGATGTCCACGTAAACACGTCACGAATAGGAGACTCCTCGAACAACCTCCTCGCTTCTTCCACCTCACCGTTTTGTGCATAACCAGCAATCATAGTGTTGACAGACACCTCATCTCTAAAAGGCATCCTATCGAAAAGCCTCCTGGCATCAGCTAGTCTCTTCCTCCTAACAAACCCATTCATCAAACAATTCCAAGAAACAATCTCCCAATCCCGCTTCGACTCGAACAACCTCCTTGCATCCTCTACCCTCCCATTCTGGACGTAACAAGCAAGCAACCCATTCCACGAAATCGCATTCTTGACAGGCATCCTCTCAAAAACCTCCCTTGCCTCATCAACAAATCCATTCTGCGCATACCCAGATAACATCGCATTCCAAGAAACAACGTCCTTTTCGGGCATCCTCTCGAAAAATTCCCGGGCAGCGCTGAGATTCCTATTCCTCACATACCCAGATAGCATCACGTTCCAAGAGAACAAATCTCTCTCAGGCATTTTATCAAACAGGTCTCTTGCAAGACCAAACTTGCCATTCGACAAGTACCCAGAAATCATCGAGTTGTACGAGACCAGGCTCCGGCGCGGCATGGAGTCGAAGACCCGGGAAGCGGCGTCGCATTGGCCGCCGCGCATGTGAGCGGTGATGGCCATGTTCCATTTCTTTACTTCTAACGACTCTGCATCGGCGGATGGCGAGGCTTGTGATTTGACCTTGGGATTTTGGAGATTTCGCTTTTCTTTTAATGATTTCTTGGATGGGTATTCTATGGAACTAGTTGCTACGTGTGCCGTGGATTGGAATCTGAGGATTTGTAGTTGTTGGTCAACGCAGCGACTGCGTAACTGCCTCAAACGGCAGTTCCCGCGCATCGTTTTTCTTTTCCTTTCTAAATTTTATTTTGAAGAGCTTCAAAGCTATATCTGTTGGCCCATTTGATAGCAACAATAAAGCAAAAGAGCGTCAATTGAAACAGTAATGTATTTTTTGAATCAAAACATTTTAAGTATCCCTATGACAAATTTTTTTACTTGACAACTTAACTACATTGGAATTTATTCTAAAACAAAATTACATTGGAATTCGCATAAACTACATTTGCTTGGTCACTGTGCCTTTACTTTTGGTTTAGTCAAAGTTGAGTTTATCTAATAGGATCATCTTAGGGTCCAACATCCGTTTAAATGACATCAAATTGTCATGTCTGCTTTTAAATATACACCAATAACTTATTCCATAAACTTTGGTTCAGTTGATATCTAAAGCTATGGTGTAATTGTCTTTCTTATTTTCAGGGATCTATTTGGATGGTTCTCAAAAATTAGTTTAATCAAGTGTAGATCTATTGAGCTTATAGTGTTGGAGGATTTTTATAATATAAAGAGGAATTATATTTGTACCTTTTGGTGTAAAAGGTATCTACTGGAAATGAGTTTAAAAATGAAAAGTTACATCCTTTTGTATTGTGTCTTTTGGAAAAGATACAAATTTAAGTTTGAATTTAATGGCTGTAACTTTTGGATTAAATGTGTCTTTTGGAAAAGATACATGAAGG
>JAKUCV010004585.1:6861-19827 GCA_028386065.3 Turnera subulata
CATACACTGAAAGGGAGGTTTGTTCCCTTGTAGCTACTCATAGGAAGAGTGATTTTCTTTCCTTGAGAGAAGTCTTGAAGTGAGGTATCTTCAAGCAAGTGTGTAGGATTCTTGTGATTAGAATTCCTAGGCTGTAAACGGTTTGTTAAGCACCCGGAAGCTTAACGGTAGATAGTGAACTCTTCAAGTGTATCTTGAAGGGCTGGATTAGCCACACTAGTAGAGTGTGTGTGAACAAGGATAAATCTCTTGTGTCCTTCTATTTTTCAATTCCGCACTTCATTTCCTGCAAAGTTTTTAATTTTCGGTCATAAGCTATTCACCCCCCCTCTAGCTTAAGTCTATTGTTCCTAACAATACGATCAATGGACCATCCCATGCTATTGACACTCAATTGGAGATGTTTATGGGATGCTGCAATTGATTCAAGAGTGACGACAGGAGCTTGAGGAGCTAGTTCTGGACGAGCTGGTGCTGCGGAACTCTCACCCGGTGTGAGCCTTGGTGCTTGCTCGGTTTTGCCGGGTCGAAATGTATCGTCACTAATCGCCCAAATTTTGCTATGAGAAACCTGAGGGCCTTTCCGAGCGTCAATACCTGCACTCAATAAGATATCCAACAACAAGAAGGGATATGGCAGGGGATGATTGATGGACTGAGGAGGATAGTCCGTCATGTGCATAAGGACAAAACGTGCCCAATTAATTGGAGCATGATGGATAATGGCATGGAGTACCTTCATATCCTCAATGGACATGACGGTGTGATTTTCGGGTCTTGGCTTGATTACCCGGGTGATGAGATAAAACAAAACACGGTATTCCGGGTGGATGGAGTGAATGGTTGGCCTTTTGGAATGGGTATGACGGACAACTTCCGTGAAACCGAGTTCAGTTAGTAGAGGGCCTTCATTTGTTGTGAGCCAATTAGGACCACCATAAGAGGCAATATCCTCCCCTTCAAACGGTAATCCTGTTGCTGCCCCAAATTCCTCGAGAGAAAAAGAGATATCGACTCCATTCACCTGAGCAGTGAACACATCACCATCTCGGTTGAGTGTTGAGTAGAAGGCTCGGGTGAAGTCGGCACTATATTGATAGCTTTTGTTGGTGACAAATTCCCACAAACCGGTTGCACGTAGGTGCCCTTCAAGTCGAGTATAGTTCTTCTCCTTTGGGTAAGTGATCGGAAGATACCGGGGAGTGCAAATAGGACGATTTTGGAAGTAAGATTGAAAGTGAGTGAGTTGAGCTCGGGAAGAAAACCAAACACCAGATTTGTCGTCCAAAGGAAATCGAGGGGATGAGGTAGAGGGACCGCCTCTTTTGGTTGGTTGTCGTACGGGTGTTTTGCCATGTGATGAGGTCTTGCCCATGGTTGAAGAAAGAAGGGTAAAGAGTAAGTGTGGAAAAAAGAGATTAGAGAAGAAAGTATGAAGAATGTGTAGATGAGAATGCTAAAGGAGAGCTTGATAGACTTTGGAGAAGAGAGGGTTGAGAAGAAAAGTGTGAAATAATGGATGTTATGTAGGAGACAGCAAAGAAAAGAACGGTTTGGAGCTAGTAATGGCTAGTAACGGCTAGAATTTTTGAAAACAACGGTCAATATAGCTCCCAACGGCTATATTTTTTTTGAAAATCCGCAGCTGAACATCGATGTCCATGATGGTAACATCGATGCTGTGTACTATTGGGTTGATTCTGCGAATGTCTAACGGCTATAATTTTTGAAAGACAGCAGCTGAACATCGATGTTCACAGTTGTAACATCGATGTTGTTTGCTCTCGGGTCCGAGCTTTGTAAAATTGGGAAAGAGAGGACATCGATGTTGTTAGTCGTGACATCGATGTTATTTGCTCTCGGGTCCAAGCTGTGAAATAGTTAAGTAGACCGAACATCGATGTTCAGACTTGGAACATCGATGTTGGATGCCCTTGGGTTGATACTTTGAAGAACGGAAAACAACGAACATCGATGTGGTGATGTGAAACATCGATGTTGGAAAAAAAAATGGAAGTATAAATACTTACGGAACATCGATGTTCCGATACAAAACATCGATGTTGTATGGGTTTTACATGTTTGGTCCAATTTGTTTTGTACATCCGGTTCCCCCTTGCTTTTGGCCTTGATGAGGAGTTCCTGCAAAACAACTTAGAAAATGCTCCGACGCTCAAGTTAGTAATATGTAACTCCAAGATATGAGAATATAATTAACACATTGTAATGAATAAGAGAAAAAATTTTTGAGATTTCCTGTACTCTCAAATAGGATCAGCTTCGTCATATAAACACGGTTGGTGAGATATGTGTCCCATCAATTGGACTTTGATTATCTCTGTCGGAAAGTATCCGTTTTGGTGCCAGACAACAAATCTCGTTTGGAATCAATAATTCAATTAAAACCATGATTGTCAAAAAGGAAATCTTTGATAATCGGAAAAATTTGTAAGGTTGCAGACAGTGATTGAGCAATAATTTAACTAATTGGCAAGTTTTTCAAAAAAGAAGATTCTTAAAAATCGAAGCAGTTTGGAAGGGTCTTTTCCTGAACATTGTTCATGATACTTCAAAGATAGGTAGGGGACCTCCTGAATAATTTCTGGACACTTCAGAAAGTGGTAGGGGTCACCTTCTGAGAGAAGAAGCAACGCAGTTGTGTTTCTATAAATAGGCATACGATAGAACTCATTAGACACAGAAAATTATAAGCCAATTTCAGCAAGAGAGTTAGCAAAAAAAAAAATCAAAAGCAAGAATGCCTTCCCCTTCCACTGTCTTTTTTGTTGAGGGTGCAGCCTTAGGCAGGAGAAACCGATTAGCCTATAGTATGGTAAGTGAGCCGTCTGAGGAGCTGCCTAATGAACTGGGTAGAATTCCTCGCTTAGTATTTATTGATGAGCTCCACTCTTCTAGGTTTTTTGTCACACCCATAGAAGAGTCAATTTTTCTTGAGAGTCAAAGCCCACTTAGAACATCCTTCTATGGTACCGCCAATGCCACCATGTTCTTCATATCTAAAAGGCTAGAGAGTTTTCAAATGGAGTCTACCCACCAAATCTTAGAACAAGGAAGTTATTACCGTCTTTCAATGACTGCTCAGAGTGCTTCACGGGTCCCTGTCTTACCACCGACTTGGCCAAAGGTTCGCCTGCTAGTGTGGAATTGCAGGGGAATCACTAGGCGCTCTGAAGATTTTGCAAGAACCTTGAGAGACATGAAGAATCAATACAAGCCGAACATGGTTCTACTCACCGAGACATTATGGCAACCTGGCGAAAACCACGGGGTCATCCCTTTCCGTTTTCCATCAGTGAACCGGTTTGAAATCCCTGGCCAGAATAACTCGGGTGGAATGTGGTTTGCATGGAATGATAAAGTTAGGGTTAATATTGTCAATGACCCTAATAGCTTCTCTGTAACTCCTGTACTAAATCGTTAAGAGCTAGATTATGATAGGTATGTATGTTTTTTTTTAAAATATATATATATACGTGATTGTAATGTAATATAAATAATGTAAGCGTGTGTGTGTGTTTGTAAGCGTGATTGTAAAATATGAAATCGATAAAATCCTGTGTGTTTGTGTTAATTTAGCATGTACTAATTTAAAATTTAATTGGTTTAGAGAACTTACCTGAACACCGATGTTGTGATACTCAACATCGATGTTATGACCATGTTTGCTAACATTCTTAATTGGCCTTCATCTTATGAGAACTTCAAGGAGGATTGCACATACCTAAATCCAACCTTATCTTTGTGAATTGATCTTCTTTCAAAGGCTTGGTGAAGATATCTGCAAGTTGTCCATCGGTCTTGACAAAATCAAGTGTTATATCTTTCTTTTGCACATGATCACGAATAAAATGATGTCTAATCTCTATATGCTTTGTTCATGAATGCTGGATAGGATTCTTGGTGAGATTAATGGCACTAGTACTATCACAATAAATAGGAATTAACTCAAATTTCAAACCATAGTCTTCAAGAGTATGTTTCATCCACAAAACTTGAGCACAACAAGAACCTGCAGCTATATATTCTGCTTCGGTAGTGGAAGTAGCTACGGAATTTTGCTTTTTGCTAGACCATGAGACTAATGCTTGACCAACAAATTGACATGTATCACTAGTGCTCTTTCTATCTAAGGTACTCCCGGCAAAATCCGCATCAGAATAACTAGAGAGAGTAAATGAACTCACTTTGGGATACCAAAGACCAAGGTTAGGAGTCCCTTTAAGATACTTAAAAATGCATTTAATAGCACGTAAATGAGACTCTTTTGGACAGGCTTGAAATCGTGCACAAAGACATACACTAAACATGATGTCCGGTCTAGTAGCTATTAGGTAAAGCAAACTCCCGATCATACCTCTATTGTGACGCCCCGGGGTCTATGAGGGCGGAAAGTGTACGCCGGTGCCGGGATGAGCATGGACAAGGAGCGGCTTCCAGACGGAGGGGCACGGGAATGAGCCGATCCACACCGGAATAGGAGAGATCCTGAGACTGTTTAGGGATGGGGCTGCACAGTTGGGGCGATTTCATAATGAAGTGATTTCGAGGTTGTACAGGTATGGGACTGCACAATCGAGAATAGCTTAAACGGTTTGATGGGCACTAACTATATCAACAAGGTGCACCTACCTTTTCGGTGCTCATTCTAGAAAAACTCCAAAGTTAAACGTGCTTGACTTGGAGTAATTCTAGGATGGGTGACCTCCTGGGAAGTTTTCCCCGAAAACGTGCGAGTGAGGACAAAGCATGTTGGAAAGGTCCCGTGTTGGTCTGTAGTGACAGTCGACAAGTCGAGACATTACAGTTGGTAGCGGAACTCTAGGACTCCTCTAGTACGGTGCAGATGAGTTAGTGAAGGTGCTTTCCTTGAGGGACCCACCAAAAAGGCGCCTTTTTTGTGAAGGCCCTCCCCCTGAGGGACCCACCAAATCCAGGTATTGTTACATCACTCCCTCCACCCGATTAAATCCTTTACCATGCTGCAGCACTAGGGATTCGAACTCGGGACGTGATGCTTTTTATCCCCCTCAAGGAGAGCACCTTCACCAATTCAGCTGCAGGGATTCGAACTCGGGACGTGATGCTTTTTATCCCCCTCAAGGAGAGCACCTTCACCAATTCAAATGCACTTTTTATCCCCCTCAAGGAGAGCACCTTCACCAATTCAGCTGCAGCTGAATTGGTGAAGGTGCTCTCCTTGAGGGGGATAAAAAGCATCACGTCCTGAGTTCGAATCCCTAGTGCTGCAGCATGGTAAAGGATTTAATCGGGCGGAGGGAGTGATGTAACAATACCTGGATTTGGTGGGTCCCTCGGGGGGAGGGCCTTCACATCTATATAGCTTGATATCCACATCTTTACCTTCTTCATCCTTGTCAAGCTTAGTGGTAGTGCTCATGGGTGTTGGGCTAATCTTAGCACCATCCATCCCAAATCTCTTGAGTAACTCCTTTGTATACTTGGCTTGGTTAATGAATATGCCCCCTTCAAGTTGTTTTACTTGAAATCTAAGAAAATAAGTTAACTCCCCTATGGAGCTCATCTCAAATTCACTTTGCATGGATTTTTCAAATTCCTTACACAAAAACTCATTAGTAGCACCAAAAAGGATATCATCCACATATATTTGAACAATGAGTAATTCATGCATATGAGATTTGACAAACAAAGTAGTATCAACCTTTCCTCTTGTAAAACCACTAGAAACAAGGAATTTACTTAGTCTTTCATACCAAGCTCTTGGAGCTTGTTTCAAACCATAAAGTGCCTTTTTGAGTTTAAACACATGATGAGGAAACTCATGATTTTCAAACCCGGGGGGTTGCTCAACATACACTTCCTCCATGATATACCCATTTAAGAATGCACTCTTGACATCCATTTGAAATAATTTAAATGCTTTATATGATGCATAAGCAAGAAGCATGCGAATAGATTCTAATCTAGCAATAGGAGCAAATGTTTCATCAAAATCAATGCCTTCTTCTTGATTATATCCTTGAGCAACAAGTCTAGCTTTGTTTCTCACAACAATACCATTTTCATCTAACTTATTCCTAAAGACCCACTTAGTACCAATAACGGGATGATCATGAGGTCTAGTGTAACGCCCCGAATTTTCATAATTTGATTTTTCGGAATTTTCGAAATTTTTATTCCAATTTTACCCTTGAGGTATTTTCGAGTTTTAGTCGAGGAAATAAATTACTATGCCTTAGAAATGTCAATTTTAAGTTGGTGTCGTTCATGGTTCGGGTTCCGTTGGAAACGGATTCGAGAACGGGGTGAAACGCGAAGAATAACGAGGGTACTAGTGGAACTATGTCGTTTTGGAGACTGTTTTTAAAAAAAACAAAAAAAACAAAAAAACCGCGTTGACCAGGGGGTTGACCGCGCCTAGTGGAACGACATGTCGTCCACTAGGGGCGGCCAAACCCTAGCCGGCCACTCCCCTTCTTCTTTTCTTTTTCTTTTCTTCTTCTTTCCTCTTTCTCTTATTTCTCTTCTTCTCCAATCCGGCGCCGCTCCTACCTCCCTTCTCCTCACTCCTCCTCTCTTTTCTTTTCTTCTTTTCTCCCGAGCCGGCGGTACTTCTTCCTTTTGTTTCTTTGCCTCTCCACGCAGCTCCTCGCCGTTCGGTCTCTCGTCGGGTTCCGCCGCTGCACGTCCCTCAAGCCGTCGCCGCCGCTCTGCTTTGTCGAGGTTTGGGCTTCGTGGGAAGCCGAGGAGGCCACGAGGCGGACGAGGGCTGGAAGCGACGCGACCCAACCGCCGCCAGCGTCGTCCTCAGTCGAAGGTGGTTGCTGCTCGGGTTGTCTGCTCCGGCGGCGAGTTTCTGTGGGCAGTGGGGTTGACTTGTCTCGAACAGAGGGGCTGTGGAACGGGTTTGGACTGTGAGAGTTCGAATTTTGGGTAAGGACTCAATATGTTCATTCTTCCTTTTTCTTCAATTCGTTTTAGTGCCTGCTGTGGGTGAGTTTGATTTGAATGTTGCATTGGTGCTTGGTTGTGTGGTCGGCAGAGTTTTTGTGTTTCTGGTTTGGGGCCAATGAGGTTGGTTTGTACAGGATACTGCAGATCCGGGTTGGACTGTTGATTCGGTGAGTTTCCGGCGAATTCTTTGTCTTCCTCTTTCCAGATTCGTTGGTGTTTGTGTGGGTTGTGTTATTGTGTTTGAATTTGGTTTGGGTGCTGTTTATGGTTTATGGCAGATTTCTTGTGGTTGTTGGTGGAGTTCCGGCGAGGTCACCGGAATTCGGCGAAGGCTCAGGAATTTTCCGGCGAGGCTCGGGAATTTTCCGGCGAGGCTCGGGTCTTAATTCCAGCATTTTAACGGTATACTGGATGTACAATTTGTATTCATTCATGGCATGTACTGATAATTCGGAATTGGGTTATGTACTTAATTGTGTTTAGTGGAAACCGAGAGTGTGAGTAGTATGAGGCCGGTAATTACCGACACGGGTAGAACCTTAGGCCGGGAATCATTGGCTCGGATTGACCTTGGACTTAAGTAACAGGCTTTGAGCCCAATCCTATAATTGGTTAATAAGGACTTAAGGAAGTGGGCTTTAGGCCCGGAAATTGAATTTGGACTTAGATTGGGCTTTAGGCCGGAAACTCGTAAAGGACATGATGGGTGGGCCATAGGCTCGGGAACTACTTATTGGACTTAGTTGGGTGTAAGCCGGTGAACCTTAGGTCCCGATACTCGGAGTTTTGGTGAGGGAACATTACGTCGGGTTTAGACCCAGGAATCTCATAAATGGCTAACCAGGGACGGGTTTGACTCAGTTGAGCATTATAGTTACATGCATGCACATTTTTTTTATTGTAATTGTTTGTAATTTGTTGTGTGTGCCGGTATTCAGGCACGGGTAACACCTCGGGAGCTGGAGGATCTGTTTTGGGTAAAGCTCCACAGGACAATCGTCGTTGAGGTGACTTTATACGTCTTTTTATGTCTGTATGCATGAGCTTGTTGGATTGGTTTGTTTGAGTTGCATGCTTGTTTGCTAACATGCTGTGATCCGTATTGTGTGCCTAAGTGTACTATTTGCTTGTGAGCATGAAATTTGGATTGTTATGGAATATAACAGGTGGAGTGATTTTGGGTGTTTTGTGTGATGTATTGTGGGTCGGAGACCCGGTTATTTGTTTTAGTTGACTTATCACACAACCCTGTTAAATCACAACTAATGGCACACATAAACTCATAATTTGTGAATAAAGATAATGTACAGTAGAAGTTAGGCTACTGTGTGCTGATGACCGGTTGTTTCGAGCGGGAAGTGATACCCCTCGGGTTTGCTTGCGGGTTAGCAAGTGTTATGCGGATTTGCATATGGGTCTGTAGTGACCGGTTTCTACCTCCCTCCTTCTATCTCCCCCTTTCTACCTCCCTCTTTCTCTCTGTCTCTCTCTCTCTCTCTATGGATATGTTTGGGCTTCGTGCCTGGTTTTATTTGGGCTTATGCCTGGTTGTCTCATGAGACGGGACCGAGCTCGATGCACACAGCAGGGGGGCCCTGAATAATAAATTATAATAAGAAAACTTAACACACAACAGATGGAGAATAATGAACTGTTTGCTTGAATGGCTTGGCATGTTAGTACTGGTTGTTGTATGTTGCTTACTTGTCTTGTTGCTCTTCTTTCCTTTCGGACTTGATCTGCACACCTTCATAATTAGATTTATATTGCTCACTGAGTAGGCGACTCACATAATCGCCAACGTTGTTTTTCAGACTTTAGATAGCGTGCAGACACTTTCCATCCTCCCAGAGTACGGACGTGGTTATCTCAGCAGGTAGCTGTGCTTGATCTCCCGGTTGGATCCATAGAGTCGGCATGCATGTTATTTTGTTTCTCTTATTTTTACTCCGTTTGTTTCTTCCGCTGCATTGAATTTTTATTGAGATGTCACTATTGATTTTGGATTACATTATCGGCGGGTTGCCGGGTTTATGTATTGATGATGCTTCGGCAGGATGCCGGGTTGTCTTGTGGCTTGTTAAGCCGGATTGTTTTGTTCTTTATGACATCTCGTTTTTATGAAGAATTTTGGATATTGTTGATATTGGATTTTGTGTCCCGGGTTTCAGGGGTATTTTGGTAATTTCCTTTATTTAAGTATTTTATTTGTAAAATTGGGACACGGGTGTTTCAGCTAGGAACAAGATTCCAAACTTGACTTCTCTCAAATTGATTTAACTCCTCTTGCATAGCAATAACCCAACTTTCATCATTAATAGCATCTTTAACATTTTTAGGCTCAACTTGTGACAAGAATGCAATATGACCATTCAAATTATGTAAAGATGATCTAGTAACTACCCCTTTTGTAGGATCCCCAAGAATTGCACTAGGAGAATGTCCCCTTGGTACCTTGATTTCCACAATACCTTGTCCTTCGAAAGTTTCCTTTTCCTTCTCTTGTACATCAAAAGTTTGAGAAGAAGAAGTATCATCATTTTTGGGTTCACTTGTACTTGTTGGTGAAGAACCATGATCCAATGAAGTTTGGCTAGTTGAAGCGTCAACATTCATGCTTGGTGAAGGTCTACGTGTGAAATCTATTATATCATCATCTCTATCACCATTTAAATCAACTTCATCAAATACAACATGCATGGATTCTTCAACAAGAAGAGTCCTTTTGTTATACACACGATAGGCCTTACTAGTAATAGAGTAACCAAGAAATATACCTTCATCCGATTTAGCATCAAACTTACCGAGATTGTCCTTGGTATTAAGAATATAGCATTTGGATCCAATCACCTTAAAGTAATCAATAGTTGGTTTTCTACCATACCACAGTTCATAAGGAGTTTTCTTGAAGATAGGTCTTAAGGAGACTCTATTTAGCAGATAACATGCGGTATTAACCGCTTCGGCCCAAAAGTATGAAGGTATACCATTTTCATTTAACATAGTGCGTGCCATTTCTTACAATGTCCGATTTCTTCTCTCAACAACCCTATTTTATTGAGGTGTTCTAGGAGCTGAAAAAGTGTGTTCAATGCCACATTGTTCACAATAATGATCAAACAAAAGATTATCAAACTCACCACCATGATCACTTCTAATTTTAGAAATCTTATAACCTTTTTTATTTTGCAAACGTCTAACAAGGCATCCAAACTCATACAAAGCATGATCTTTACTAGCAAGAAATATAACCCAAGAAAATCTAGTGTAATCATCAACAATAACAAAAGCATAATTCATACCACCAAGAGTAGTTGTCCTCATAGGACCAAAAAGATCAAGATGCAAGAGTTCAAGAGGTCTAGAAGTTGTTACCATATTTTTGGCTTTGAAGGAGCTTTTAACTTGTTTTCCAAGTTGACAAGCTCTACATACTCCATCTTTTTCAAATTTGAGCTTTGGTAGACCCTTAACAAGGTCCTTCTTGGATAGTTTTGAAATTAATTCCAAATTGACGTGTCCAAGCCTCCTATGCCATAAAATGGGTGTTTCCATCTTTGCACTAAAACACTTAACATCATTGTTAGCAACTTCTTTCAGGTTGATTGAGTAAAGATTTCCAATCCTTTTCCCAACAAAAAGTAAGTGATCATCAATACATCTAGTAACCATGCACTTAGTAGATTCAAAGGTGACTTTATATCCCTTATCACATAGTTGACTTATACTTAAGAGATTGAACTTTAAGTTATCAACAAGAAGCACATGCTCAATAGTAGGATTAGAACCAATATCACCAATACCAAGTATTTTACCCTTAGAGCTATCACCAAAGGTTACTTTACCTTTACCTTTACCTTTCAAAGATGAGAACTTTGACTGATCACCCGATATATGGCGTGAACATCCACTATCAAGTACCCACTCATCTTTGTCGTCCTACAAAAATACACAAAATTTAGGTACCCACTCAATCTAGGGTCCTTGAATGTTAGCTCTAGTACCTTTAGGTACCCAAACATATTTTACATGTAAATTCTTACTCCTGAACATGCAAGTACGAATTCCATGACCATGTTTACCACAATGATAGCATTTGATAGAAGGAATATAAGAATGATCATGAACTCTATCATGGTAAGATTGTTGCCTACCACCATAGGTATATAACTTAGCATGGTTATGAAGTGATCTAGCTCTATATGCTTGTGCTCTTGAATTGTAATCATGAGATTTTGCATTGTATGCAAATGGTCTAGCATGTAACGTAACATCATTGGTTTGTGTTCTAGCATTATAAGCATATGATCTTCTACCATGTGTGCTTGGTTTAGTGTAATAAGATCCTCCATTTCTAGCATTGTATACATGTGATCTTGCACTATTAGCATTTGATCTAATATTGTAGGAATGTGGTCTTCTATTATTGGCATACAATCTAGCATAATGGAATCTACTACTACTTACATATGGTCTTGCTTTTTGAGCATTTGACCTTCTATGATGAATAGGTGATTTTGTATTATGAACATGTGATCTAGCATTTTGAGCATACGGTTTAGCATGTTCATGTGATCTAGTATGATGAGTGGAAGATGAGGCACCATGTTCATGTGTCTTAGCATTTAGCATAATAGGTTTTACCTCATATGGCACATTTGATGCTCCTAATCCTTCTTTTGTATTGGATTTCTTTGCTGTCCTAGGAGAAGATTAAGATTATCTCTACCATTTGTAAACTTCTCTAATGTTTTCTTTAAATCTTCAACTTGAGACTTAAGAGACTTATTCTCTTTTCCCAATACAACACAAGCACATACATTAGAGGATACTTTCTCATTAAGTTCATTGTAAGATACATTAAGAACATGCTTTTCTTCTTCAAGAGTCACAAGTTGTTTTTTATACTTTTGATTCATTTTCAAGGACTTCTCAAGTTCTTCATGCACATCAATGAATGTATCATGTAATTCTTCAAATGTAAAGTCATTAGAAGAATTAATTACCTCATCATCTTCGAGAGCCATGAAGCATATATGCGCATCTTCATCACTATCCGTGTCACTTGCCTGTGCTCTTTGAAGAATCAAGTCTTACTTTCTTTTTGTATGGGCACTCCGGTTTGATATGACCGGGTTTGTTGCATTTATAGCAAACAATCGGATTTTTCTTTGTATCTTCATATTTAGAGGAGCTCTTCATATTCTTCCCTTTTTGCATTCTCTTCTTCTTGAGGAACTTCATGAACTTCCTTGTGACTAGAGCCATATCATCATCTCTGTCACTTGCATCCTCTTCGGAATCTTGAATCTTCAAGGCAAGGTCTTTCTTCTGTTCTACTTTGCCTTCAAACTTCATTCCATAAGCTATCAAAGAACCTATTAGCTCATTGTAGGATAGGACATTAAGATCTTTTGCCTCTTCAATAGCCGTGACTTTGGATTCCCACTCCTTACTCAAGGATCTTAATACTTTAGTAACTTTCTCTTTATCACTTATGGTCTTACCAAGGCTCACACGGTTATTGCATAGAGTTGAAAACCTAGTACTCATATCATAGATGGACTCATTAGGCTTCATTGTAAAAAGCTCATATTCTCTCATAAGCCTATTGGTCTTGGATTCTTTTACTTGGTTTATTCCCTCATGAGTTGTACATAAGAGCGTCCAAATTTCATGAGCACTCTTGCAAATTCTATTTCTCTCAAATTCTTCTTTACTTAAGGCATATAGTAAAGAATTTCTAGCTGTGGCATCTAGAGTGTCTTTCTTCTTCTCATTTTCACTCCAATCACACAAAGGCTTAGGTGGCCTACTCCAACCACTCTCAACAATCTCCCAAATTTCTAAACCTTGACCCTCTAGAAACATTTGCATTCTAACTTTCCAATAGTCAAAGTTTATACCATCAGAGAAAGGAGCTTTGTGGATATTATACCCCTCAAAAGCCATGATCTTTACTCAAGGAGATTAATCCTAAACAAAGAGACCTTGCTCCGCTACCAAATGTAA